>JACXGI010004276.1:5174-55164 GCA_016801175.1 Esox masquinongy
TGTGTGTGTGTGTGTGTGTGTGTGTGTGTGTGTGTGTGTGTGTGTGTGTGTGTGTGTGTGTGCATACCTATATACGTATGTATACAGTATATACAGAATGCCACCACCCCCTTTCTAAATGTTCACCTGTCGTTGCCTTAAAAATGAATTATGAAGTTTGCACTATCCTCGTATGCCACAGAATTATTTAGAGCTTTCAGTAAAATCATAAAATGGTCAGCCAAAAGAGCATGTCGATGGCTTATTTCTTGAATATATTGTAAATGTGGAGGAGAAATTAGAAACAAGTCCATTCTAGATGTAACCAGCATTAAACTTTTACTCCAATTGGATTCATAAAAATGTGTGTAAAGCCATGCCACATATTGCTCACAATCAGTTTACTGCAGTGAGGCGATAATAACTGGAAAGATATATCAAGTGTAAGTGCTTAAAGTACATGAACAAAATAACAAAACCAAATTCTTACTTTGACAATGCAAAAAAAATGTACAACAACAGCAGCAATTACATAATAATAATCATAGCAGAAAGACATGGTATCAGCAGTAATCATAGTATATGCATTAATATTGATACTGAGCGAGTATGCATGTCTGTCTTTTTGGATGAATGAGAGCATGTTTATGTGTGTCCAGATGAGCAGAGTCTGGGTATGTGGTCGGTATGTGGTACTGTAGACACAGCAATTTATGACCAACTCCTTTAGAGTTGCCATAGGCCTCTATTTGGCCTTGGTAACCTCCCTGACTCATGCCCTTTCTAGCCAGGAGGACGATCTGTTCTAGACAGATGGTGGGACTTCCCAGAGACAGGTGTGTTTCACCTGAAATCATGTGAAACCTTGACCGCATACAGGGGGACTCCATTCAACGAATTACGTGACTTTATAAGGAAATTGGTTGCGTCACAGCTCATTCTGATGTGTCATACTGTAGCAAAGGGGCTGAATAAACGGTGTTATATATGTAACTAATTTAGAACAATTTGCAGATTTTTACCACTTTGACATTACAGGATATTTTTGCGTTGATCAGCAAAAAAATGTTTAAATCCCTTAGGATTTCCTGTTGTTAAACAATAAAATGTGGAAATGTCCAAGAGGGTCAATACTTTTAAGAGCCACTCTAGGTTTTCAGTTACTTTTTGAACAAGGAAATTAAATCAGTTTCCTTGAGATGTGCAGGTAAGGTATTCAAGAACAGACATGTCCCTGCGACCTATGCTGCCCATATTGGTGGCTGGTGGACCAGGCTGTTTGAGGCTACTGATCACAGTGTGTGGTTGGGGAGTACTTCTTTATAAGTTCAAGTCTAGGTTACTGAACAGGCATGAATGGTATGTTCCTCAGGGCTTCTAAGTTCCAGGAGTCATCAACCCAATGCATAGCAGATTCTTAAATATTCTACTGTTTTGAGCCGGAAGCCTGCAGAGGGTTAATGTGTTTTTTTTCTATGATGTTTGTAACATCTAGCGTTGAGACAGGAGACTTACTGGGATTCTTTTTAGCAGTGCATTACAGTGGTCAAGTCAAGATGTTAGCAGATTAGGCACAAGCTCCATAGCATCAGTAGTGGGCAACAGAAAACTGATTTGAAGGTGGAAAAATGACCCATTCTTTATGTTGTGGTTGTGTGCTGCAAATGAAAGTCTAGAGTGAAAAATGACAGCATAGTTTCTGGCAGTGAAATGACAGCAACATTTCTGGCAGTAAAATGATAGCATAATTATTGGCAGTAGAGGAAGCTATGATGACATTATCATCCAGAGAAAGCGACAAAGTTTTCATCTTGTTCCATGCATTCTTAAAGCCAAGATGCAGAAGCTCTGTTTTGCTGCTGTTCATTCTTAAAGAGCAATTCATGTCTTTGGTTATAGCTGGACTGAGAATTGAAAAGCTGGATTTAATGAGTGCTGTGGGAATAGGGTGCAAGGAACAGGTGGTTAACACCATCTTTTTCTATGAATGAGTATTTGGTGAAACTGGGAGTCTCAGTGTGGTCAGAGACTGTTAATGTGTTAAAGGCTCTTGAATTTCAAAATATCTCTTAGACAAGATAGTTCATCAGTAAAGTATCTTTTTGAGCTGTTTTTTGTTCTCGTGCATGGTTTACTTTATTTTCTCCAGACTTTTGGAACACTAAGTAAACAATCCGACAGTCCGCTCTTGTTACCTCTGCTCCGGTTTATCATTTAGCATGTAACGCCGTGCAAGCAGGAGACAACACGGCTGCTGCGCCAACCTTCAATATTAAAGTGCTTTGTGAATTGTACTAGCGCAATCCCATAGTCCATTCTGACCTAGGTTTAATACACTCTGGACTCAGCCCACATGCATTTTTAATTATTTTAACTTGTACTCTTAAAATGTTTACCCGGCACTGCCAGAAGAGGACCAGTCACCCCTCTGAGCCTGGTTCCTCTCTAGGTTTCTTTCTTCCTAATTTTCAGCCTTTTTAGGGAGTTCACCTGAAGATATTTAGAGTCACAAGAATTCCCCAATCACCGCAATTCAGACCAATTCAAATAGTTCTGTATAATCTCCCACAACACAGACGGAATGCGTACACAAATTGAAAATTGCACACGCAGATGTGCCACAGCTTGAGCGTCCTGCCATTTCTTGTTTGTTATAGTTTGTACTCCTAAATAGTCGTCAGAAGTTTACAGTGTCTCAGCAGACATTACTCCAGTTTAATATAATTCTGATTTATGTTCTGATTTAGTCATGTCTATGAGTTTTCTCCAGTACTCTTCTGCTACTGTGGTTAGCCTACATTAGTATTTATTGCTATTTAGAAATGTTATAATCATTGATGTTAATCATACTTTTGTTTTCTAATCTAGCGATTTTCCAATTTAGTTATTTTCTAATTTAGTCGTGTAGCCTACATTATAGTACTGTAATATACCTAGCTAACTACTGCAGGTAGCGTGTCACATGTCTTTCACATGTCCTTCCATGGGCGATGGAAGGAACACTTTGAGGAACTCCTAAATCCCACTAACACGCCCTCTATAGTGGAGGCAGAGCTGGAGGCTGATGGGGAAGCATCGTCAATCTCCTTGGCAGAAGTCACTGAGGTAGTCAAACAACTCCACAGTGGCAAAGCTCCGGGGATTGACGAGATCCATCCAGAAATGTTGAAAGCTTTGGGTGTGGAGGGGATGTCTTGGATGACACGCCTCTTCAACATTGCATGGGAGTCGGGGACAGTGCCAAAGGAATGGCGGACCGGGGTGGTGGTTCCCCTGTTCAAAAAGGGGGACCAGAGGGTGTGTGCCAATTACAGGGGTATCACACTTCTCAGCCTCCCTGGGAAAGTCTACTCAAAGGTACTGGAAAGGAGGGTTCGGCAGATAGTTGAACCTCAGATTGAAGAGGAACAATGCGGATTCCGTCCTGGTCGCGGAACAACCAACCAGCTCTTTACTCTTGCAAGGATCCTGGAGGGTGCCTGGGAATATGCTCATCCAGTCTACATGTGTTTTGTGGATCTGGAGAAGGCGTATGACCAGGTCCCCCGGGACATACTGTGGTAGGTGCTGCGGGAGTATGGGGTGAGGAGGTCCCTTCTGAGGGCTATCCAATCCCTGTACGTCCGAAGTGAGAGCTGTGTTCGGGTTCTCGGTAGTAAGTCGGACTTGTTCCAGGTGGGGGTTGGCCTCCGTCAGGGCTGCGCTTTGTCACCAATCCTGTTTGTAACTTTCATGGACAGGATATCGAGGTGTAGTCGGGGTGGGGAGGGGTTGCAGTTCGGTGGGCTGGGGATCTCATCGCTGCTTTTTGCGGATGATGTGGTCCTGATGGCATCATCGGTCTGTGACCTTCAGCACTCACTGGACCAGTTTGCAGCCGAGTGCGAAGCGGTTGGGATGAGGATTAGCACCTTTAAATCTGAGGCCATAGTTCTCAGCAGGAAACCGATGGAGTGCCTCCTCCGGGTAGGGAATGAGGCGTTACCCCAAGTAAAGGAGTTCAAGTATCTCAGGGTCTTGTTCGCGAGTGAGGGGACAATGGAGCGGGAGATTGGCCGGAGAATCGGAGCAGTGGGGGCGGTATTGCATTCGCTTTACCGCACCGTTGTCACGAAAAGAGAGCTGAGTCGGAAGTCAAAGCTTTCGATATACCAGTCAATTTTCGTTCCTACCCTCATCTATGGTCATGAAAGATGGGTCATGATCGAAAGAACTAGATCGCGAGTACAAGTGGCTGAAATGGGTTTTCTCAGAAGGGTGGCTGGCGTCTCTCTTAGAGATAGGGTGAGAAGCTCAGTCATCCGTGAGGAACTCGGAGTAGAGCCGCTGTTCCTTTGCATCGAAAGGAGCCAGTTGAAGTGGTTCGGGCATCTGGTAAGGATGCCCCCAGGATGTCTCCCTAGGGAGGTGTTCCAGGCACATCCAGCTGGGAGGAGACCTTGGGGTAGGCCCAGGACTAGGTGGAGAGATTATATTTCGACACTGGCCTGGGAACGCCTCGGGATCCCCCAGTCAGAGCTGGCAAATGTGGCTCGGGAAAGGGAAGTTTGGGGTCCCCTGCTGGAGCTGCTGCCCCCGCAACCCGATACCAGATAAGCGGATGAAGATGAGATGAGACTAGTGCAATCTTAGATAAACACTACAACTCAAACTGCACATACCTCGCTTGGAGCCTCAATCGGAGTCAGAAAATTAAAGGGCAATAACAATGAATATCCACGTTATTCGAAGCCAAACTCGCAGTATTGTACCTCGACCTTGCTCAGCCTAAGTGAGAGAGTTGTATGCACAGAGTGACAGTCAAAGAATTACCTCAAGCGATTTGTGAACTTAGAAAAACCGTAGATGTTTGTTGTTATTCCCCTTTAATTTTGTGACAGGGGTTGTGTTTCCTTGACTGCAATCTGTTATAAGATTGAGACTCCAAGCAAGGTAAGGTTTGTGGTGTAGTATTTATCTAAGGTTACAGTAGTACAAATCACAAAGCTCTTCAGTATTGAATGTGAAGGTGGCAGCCGTGTTGTCTCCTGCTTGCACAGTGTTACGTGCTAAATGATAAACCGGAGCAGAGCCCAGAGAGTTGTCCAACAATTACTCCAAGCATATTTATGAACTTTGACAAATTGGTCGTTATTCCCCTTTAAGCGTCTTACCAACCGGGGATGATGCCATGATCAGCTGCCAATTACAAGCTCTCTTACTAGCTGTAGAGAGCGAATGACTGGAAGCAGTGAACTACCTGAGCTCGGGTTGAAAATGGCTGAATCATTTGATTCTCCTGCATTCTGTTCTATCCTGCACGATCCAGCTCTCACTACCTTCATTTCACCAATAAACATGATTGAGGACTCAGTCAGCTTTGCAACTTTGGGTAACTATATGCCATAAGTCTCTGAGACGTTGGGCAATCAATAGAGGGGATATTTGACCGACTATTTCACCATAGGTCACAGAAAAACACTCAGTGTCACTTTGCCCACGTTACATTACTTACTGTTACTGATTTTAGTGCCACTTTAGACTGTAAAAAAAGATGAACCCTTCTGTTTACACCCCTATCTCTCTCCTCCCCCATAGGTACCTCATGATGAGTGGAGTGGTTACCCTGGGGGGGGTAAGGATGATGAGATCCCATGTCGGAGGATGCGGAGCAGTAGTTATGTCAAAGCAATGGGTGATGAAGAGAGTGGTGAGTCAGACTCCAGCCCTAAGACCTCCCCCGTGAAGACAGTCCGCCCAGACGCTCTGGTCAAGTCTGTTATGCAGAGGCCACTCCTGGACTCCCAGAGGTAAGCCATGTAATAGTATACCATGCCAAAGATGATCCTTGATTTCAGTTTAATAAGGGCAACGGCTAAACCATGATTGAAATACAGATGTGAAAATATCAAATTAAGGAATGAAAGAGTCAAGGGATTTCAACAGCAAACTTTTTTTGCATCATTGTTTATAAACCATGTTGTCTTCCTGAGCTTTTGAATGATATCAGCCAGTAAAAAAAGTTTCATAAGTAGTTCTCACAAACCACATTTGTCTGCAAAACCTGTGCATAACTGTGTACTAACTAGGGTTGTTAAAAGTCTGTAATTTTCAATACATTTTCATGTTTATTCTCACTGGCCACTTCATCAAGTAGACCTGCTCATTAACGCAAGTAGCCAGAATGCATGTGGCTGTAACACAATATACAAAGCCTGCAGACATGATCAAGAGGTTTAGTTGTTATTCTACCAAACATTAGAATCTGGAAGATGCCTGATCTAACTAAGGCTGTGGTATAGTTGTTGGTGCCAGTCGTGGTGGTTCCGGCATCTCATAAACAGCTGACCTCCTGGGATTTTAAAGCACTACAATCTCTCAAATTTACAGTGGTGTAACAAACAAAAAGCATCCACTGAGCAGCAGTTCTGTCAGCAAAACAGCTTGTAAATGAGAGAAGTCAAAAGAGAATAGGCAGACATGTTCAAGTTGACAAAAAGGCCACAAATACTTAAATATTTATAAATCTATAAAAGAAAGGCACAATGCATTGAACCTTGAAGCAGATAGAGGCAAAAGGAGGCACTACACAATACTAGATAGGTGTACCTAATGAAGTAATGTTTCATTAGGTACACCTATACCTAATGAAACATTAAAAAACACATTTATGCAACCACAGTACAAGACCCATTTGACATTTTATGTCCTGCAAAAAAGTCCAAACTGTACAACGTTAAACATTTTTTAACGCTTACAATCCTAGACTGCATCTGTGCACACCTGGATATGGAGTTAATTCATTCTAGAGGGAAACATTAAGAGGGGAGAGTTGTGTTAGCATGGTACAGTGTTTTGACAGAGGAAATTAGCTTTAAAAGGATTAGATGGGTCATGATGCAGACACAGTCAAAGAAAAAAAAAACATTACTGCCTAGTAATTGGAGGTTAGGATGATAATGGTGTGGCGTTAGAACAAATGGAGAAGATTAACATGGAATTAGATTACAATACTTGTACAAGGATAGTTGGGTGTGAGGAAAGTTCTGGCACAGCAATAATATTACATTGCAAAACATTTCTTATAGATTAATTAATGAGATGAGAGAAAAGAGATCCTATAATGCTGTTTTAATGGCATATAAACTCCTTTGTTGGTAGGCTCATGTCATTATTTGATTATAAGACTGCATATTGTAGTCGTTTACATTTCTTTACATTAACGTCAGTGAGTAAAATAAAAAACAGATATGTTAATTACATAGAAATGTTTCATAACCAATTTTTTTGGGCCAGAATTATTTCACGGTGTGTTTGAAGGGACATAATGTCCTCTGTGTCTACATCTTCTGTCGGACTACCTGTATGTTTTAGTAATTGTCCTTGTCAATGGCTGCTGTTTGCCCAATTTTTCTCCCATTTCCTTGTTACGTCAGTCCCTCACCCCTGTGATACTCTCATAGATCATTCATATCCTTGTAAATTTATGTGACAGAGCAGCGGCAGAGTTATATTGTAATAAAAATCTGGCTATTTTTGAGATCCTGTGATAGTTCTACTGCGAATCTCAGTGTAATATTCACCTCCCATCAAATTTTATTCTAAGTTTTGTCTTCGATTAAAAGCTATCCTTGATTGTGTCAGTGCATGAATGACAAGGTCAACAATCCCAGAGCCACAGCCATGGTTTCTTCTTTATTGCATTTTAATCCAATACATTTGTCAAACATAAAAACACTGTTTTGTCAAACATTTGTCAAGTCCAAGTATTACCTCTTGCTGCCAGAACGAGCACACTTTCACGTTCCCCCTCAACGGGAACTCATCTCCTGTTCTTCATTATGAAGAACATGGGTAGTCACTTAAGGAGAATTCAGAAATTCATTCTGTTAACGTTTCAGTAGCAATGTTTATTCATGTTTCAACACTCCCATACCTGCACTTGCCGAACAAGATTTTATTGGTATGTCAATTACATTCAGCGAATGACCTGAGCTTGGCTCTTTCCATGCTTAGGTCACTGTTAGACATTCTCTATTCCAAAAAAACAAGAGATTGATAAGCAACTACTAAGTTTATTTATAAAGCACAATTCATACATCGAAGCAGTTCAATGTGCTTTACAAAGAAAAATAAAATCTAAAAATACAATAACATCAAAACAAATGAAAACATCATAATAATAAAAATACAATAAGAAAACATATAAAGATTGAAAATGGGATAAAAACATAGGAAGCTGTAAGGTTAAACAGTGTGGTTAAGTTTAAGTGCTCAGTCGTAGGCACGTGAAAGGAGTAGTGTTTTTAACCTGGATTTAATAAAATATAAGGGAAAATGTGTTGCTTTTGTGGCTTCATGTGTATCTCTAGTCGCGTCTTTTGTCTCCAGTAATTTCGACTGTCCTTGTAGTGTTAGTGCTGCGCTATGCTATGAGCTCAATGTTGTCCCGATGCAGTGTCTTGCTATTACGGCCGGGATAGTGTGTCTGCTTCCAGTATACAACACACACAGGCTGCAGCCGCTCTCCTCATTACCATTTAACACAGGCTGGTGAATTATGGTTTGGGGCACCACGGGGCTTTTTTGTGGGTAAGTAGTACCGACGCCACAGCAAGCAGAACAAACAGAATCCCTCGATGCTGTTCGACTGACCTCAGCCATACATGACACATACACAAATGAATGCGAGTTTGTTTCTCCCAGGCAGTCTGTTGTTTGCTCCCTGTTATGGAGGATTACGTGGTGTTCATTATGTAGCGCCCCCCTATTTTTTCCCATTTTACCACTTTATCATCCCCAATATTGTCATGTCCTATTGTACCTATTGTCCTGTGTCATCACGACAAATCCTAACTGATTCAGTACAATTTGAAGATCGTGGCAAGCTTTCCTTATAAGCATCAGTCCTCAGACTTTCGAGATTTTTCCGCACTGCCCTTCCATCTAAGAAGACATTTGAATGTCTTCCCACACCCCAGGTAATATTGGCCAGTTTTCATCACCCACGGGGCTTTCCAGCCACTTGTCAAATAAAAAGCACAGGCAAGGCTTAAAGCTAGTGGTCAGCTTGGTGCTGTGAAGGTACGGATTAGACCGCTGGGGCACCTGCAATGGCAATATCACTTAACATTTACACAGCTTTTTTTGTTGCTTAGTTGCAAAAGACTATTATTATTTTGTATGGTAATACATTCAAATGAATATGTTATGGTTTAAAATTACTCTGTGGTTTTGTGGGTCAGTGATGTGTGAAAGCAGTGTGTGAATGCACATCAGTGAGATGCGCGCGCATGCGGGCACGCACACACACACACACACACACAGAGACACATACACACACACACACAATATAGTAAACATTACACCAGTGAATTAAACCATGCTGCGTTGATGGTGGCTTTGCAAATTACTTCCATCAGCCTATGATCCAAAACGTCAAAACCTGTAGATTTAGAAATAAGACTTGGATTTTGGAACTAAGCTCAATCCTCCATTAAAAATGCCTCAAAGGGGGGGGGTGATTTAGAAGATGGAACAGCAAATATCCATGGCACTTACTGTGCTCTTGAGTTTTCTGTGGACAATGCCTCTCCCGGCAGTTAGTCTGGTAGCCTGCTGTTCATTGTGAAACAGAGATATTGACCCATATGGATCCTTTTATGCTGCACGGCACTGTGGCCCTCCATGGGGTCCATCGACATCCACACAAGTATGGATACAGTTTATGAGGTTGCTCCTGTATTCGCTGCGGACAGGGTTTGGCTCCCTCCAGATTTCAGTGTTGCTGAGGTGGGCTTCCTGTTTCGGGCCTGCTGTGGAGGCTTTTCACTCATGATTGAATGCCCTTCTCCCCGTCTGACCATTAGTCTTCCCTGTCTGGCGCTCCCATTGCCGTTCGAGCCTCTAGGACCGGGGCTTTTATACATAATGAATGGGACCAATTATAAACTCAAAACAGACTGTATATCTAAGTTGCTTTAGAACAGGGCTTGTGTATTACTTTGCTGCAGAATGGGGCACCATGCATAAGTGGCACGGATAACCTAAGTGGCGCCTGACACAAAAGCTCTCATAATATCATGGCTCACTGCTTGTTTGGACAGAAGTGGATTGGATTTGAAGCGTGTGTGAGTGTGTGTGTTCTCGTGTAAGCAAAGTTGGATTTCTGTTCCCACTTGAAGCAATTTCCTCTCCCGCGGGGTCGTGGCAGATGTAAATTTGACAGCAAAGGTTCCTGGAGCTAATGGTGTTAAATTGAGATCAGCCTTCTCTTGTCACCTCCTCCCATGGCTGACAGGGTGGCTTTCTCTCCACTCTCACCGACATACATGACTGTCACTGAGTCAGTCTCCGGTCCCACTCAGCTGAAACACCCTGCTGTTGATGATCATTTTAATTAATATTAATTTACACCCCACACTTTACTCCCCACCAAAATGTATCTTGGGGTCCCAAGCTGTAGGCTGGAGACTAAGATAAATGGAATTTGTATTGGATTTCTCACCATGATACAAGGGACTTGCCAAACTTGCTTAATGAATGTGTTAATGATGATGATAGAACTGGAATGACGTGGCAATATAAAATGTCACTGCATAGCAGGATAAGTTAATGAGTCAATCGGGCATGGTACACAGCGTCTTGTTGCACTGTATCGTTTGATAGGGGAGCAAAGAAGCACTTCCCCTGACTGGATTGGTGGATCGGTGGGTGGGAAAGGTCTACAAAAACCAAGCCAATCAATCCTAGCTATTTAAGGATGGATTTAGAATAACTTTCCTTTCAAATTATGATTAGCCTCTTGAGATGCAGTCGTAATTAATCAAAATTAACATTGGTGAAGCATTTGTTAATTCCTGATGTGACACAATAAGGCAATTAGTCATTCAGATTGTAACAGTGAACCACACAAACAATTGTTGCTTACATCTCAAGGTCAGAGGGGAAACCCATTCCATGGATTAGTCTCTTTTTGTGAAACAAATGCTGTCTTATGTGGTTGTTTGTGAGCTGGTTCTGCAATGCCTTTAATACATACAGCATACAGGTCTTGTTATAAATCCTTTAATTACCCTCTTTTTACCCCTGTTTTCTGTCCTTCCCCAATTTCTTCATATCAAATTATTATCACAACAACCCAATGGTTTTGGGAGAGTTGAAGATTATGGGAATCTTCCTTCTAGTCACCTGCACCAAACCATTCTGCTTTTTTCCATATTGCTCTTACAACCACAAGGTCAAGAAGATGAACTTGTAGGACATGTTCACTCACCTGACGAGCTCAGTTAGCTTTTCAGGTGCTCAAGCCACATGAAGGGCTCGCTAGAAGGTGATCAGACCAGAAAATCCATGCTGGTGATCCCTCTCTTCCCCAGGTGATAACTCTCTTCCCCTTGCTAACCATTTAGCTATGTCCATGGGCTTCCTAGCCACCCATCAGGTAATGGTGCAGTTAAGGCTTGAACCTAGACTGTGGGGTTAGCTTGGTATTAGGAAATGGTGCCTTAGACTGCTTCACAACTTATGAGATCCTGTCCTTGTTTCTATCATGTTTAAGGGTAAAGACATGTTGTCTATTAAGGGTCAAGGTAAATACATGTTGTCTATTAAAGGTAAATACATGGGGTCTATTAAAGGTAATCTCCTGTTTGCTCATGGTGAGGATGGAGATGAGGATTGTTTAATATCATCATTAAACATTGATGGTTTAAAATGGATTTATAATGTGGCTTAAACACATTTGAAGGTTTCTCTGACTCCCTGACTTCCTTGTCATCTCTTTTCTTCTGGTATAAGGCTAACCATCACTGCTCATTATCTTTAGTCCCACTGACAGTAAACAGCCAGACAATGAGATTATGCTTCAATGGGCTTTGCTATTAGTTCTGGTTCTCTGGGATCTTGTAGGGCCTATATCTGCTGACCTCCTGTTATAGAGAAGACACATTTCCCATAAGTCCCAATGTGTGTGTCTCATTGGTTCACCCTAAAGTTTTAATCTTCCTCTCTTTTTCTTACTTTCTCCCCAACCTCTGGAGTTCATTCTACTCCTTTTATACCACAATCTCTCCTCTCCTGGCGGCAGCATTAACCCTGTCCTTTGTACTCTCCAAGGACTTCTCCCTGTCTTTCCCCCTGTTGGTGGAACTCAGCACAATTACTTTGTCTCTGTGCGCTCTTTGTCTAACCGCTGAAAGAATATATCAGGGCCTAGTCACAGCCAGCATGAAAGGCCGACAGAGAGGGAGAGACATTTACATTGTCTCATGTATTTTCATATCGTCCAACAATGGGAAGTGCGTTAGCACGGTAAGAGACGTTGGGTGACATTATGCACATTACCATAGTTACAGCGTCAGGGTGTCTATTATTTTCAAGCTATTTAAAAAAAAAAAAGACCACCCTTTTATGCTTTTTTACCCGGCACATTTCCATTTAGTCAGTCGATGCGCTGTTCTTTCATCTCGTCAGTTAACATCTGGAACTACTTTCAATCTTGATGGAATGTTTTATTATTTTTTACTCTTCAGTTTGCTCATTTACCCACAATCTAATTTGCTATTAGAAAATTACTTTTTTGCTCAAGACCTGCATTTTCATTTCATGGGTAAATCAGCCATAGTCATAGGACTACTTTATTTTTGTTGATTATATTCATAAGAGCAGGCTAGACTAATTACATATTTTTATTGTACATTTTATGTTCATCTAATGTTCATCAAAGCTAAAAGTCCTGATAATTGGAAACCACCTCACTGTAGAAGATGTTGATTGTACTTTTGTTGATCTAATATTGAGCAAACTCGGTTGTGGGATTAATTCATATAAATTGCAACAGCCATCTCAGTAAGAGATGACACAAACAGATTTGTTGTGTGTTTTTTATGTTTGTGTGGTATTGGGTTAACTAGGGTGCAAGGGCATGCAAAAACAAACTATTCTGAAAGTGACCGGCAATGAAGCATGTAAATAAATGATGGGTGTGGTTTTGAGCGGTAAACATGCACCATTTGACCATATCACTGCACCAACGTCAATTTTGACTTCACAGGTTTTTCTGCATTCAGCTCACTGTGAGCCATGATTTGTTGAGTGAACAAGCATTCACACATTTAGCAAAATGTCTTCGCCTTCTAAAGGCCATATAACACAAACAACAGCAAGTTATTAGCTGAATTCTTTTTTATTTTTAGTGCCCCATCATGTTTACTGTGTGTCTGTGCTATTACAGAGTGTCCAGCCACTGCAAGATATGAATAATGCACATAACTAGACACACAAATGTGCATCCGAAATGGAACATTGACCAAAACATTTGTCTTGATGATGTTTCAACACTAAAATTAAGTGGAAATGAGATCTAACATGCAAAATATCAAAATCCCTTTAAGCAGTCTGCAATAAAACTCATGCATCTTCTACATTAATACCATAAGTTGTGGTCATCATCTTAATCGTGAACCTCTGAAACCAATCTGAATCCATTAACATTTTCATGGGTTTTCACTTTCAACCAGATCCATTGACTTCTACCAGAAGTGAACTTAGTAACGCTGTTTCTTTTCTACTCACAGCTCTTACCGGGTGGAAAACATGAACAGTGACGTGCGTAACTACATCACCAATTTTGCTTCAGACTTAAGGTGAATATCAGCACAAGCTGTGTGTAACCACCACCTCCCCACACTCCCTTCCCTGGTCCTGCCATATTGCAGTGGTCAGGCTGGAAATCCAGCTGGCGCTGAGTCTTGCTGACGGACTCAGTATGAACAACTAATACAGCAAACACTCTGTTAAATGAACATTCAGCCAGCCAACATTGACAAAGCCAGTAGCATGTAGACGGAGACTAACTGACTCTGCCTCTTATATTTCTAGCTCTGTGTTGGTTTTGTCTGTAACCAACTTTTAGTTGCTATATACTTCAGTTTATCTGAGCCTCTGCACTTGAATCTCCTCCTTTCGGTGAGTCATTGTTGGATGCCATCTGATCCTGCCAATGGATATTTGGCTTCACTGTATATGAATGCTGTGTAAATGTGGGAGATCCATCTTGGACTTTTTTTTGTTGAATGGCAGTGTTTTAATCACTGCGTTTATTTTGAACGCAAAAGCTAGAAAACGACATACTTATCCATATCTGTCATTAGTTTAATGTTACATCTGGTGAAGATAAGTACACTATTTTCCTGTGCCTTGTATTGTTAACTTTACCACTTCTCTTTCCATCTGTCTTTCTCTATATGTTTGTTCTTTCTATTTTAGTTTCAGTGGAAAATGTTTGAATATTTCTAGTCCATCCTTTTACTTTGAGTCTATGAGTAAAGGCTGTGCTGCCGTTCTAGGGAATACATTCAATTGACCTGGCTAACACTCCTGCTCTCTCAGAAATGCTTGCTCTGCTCGCTAACTAGCTCCTAATTTGCATTTCCCTCATCTCCAAGCATTGATTGGATGCTTCAGCACAATAGCAAATCGAATTGCGATTTCGAGGACACTGTGGAACACAGGATTCAGTGGACGGAGGAACATGGAGAACACAATGTCATAATCAGTTTTAGTCTGAAGTTCAGCTCACCCAGAGGATGCCCAGTGTTCCATTAATAATACTTAACCGTTTTTTCCCCTGTTCATAACAGCTGTGGCCGTGTGTCAAATGAGTTGTTTATTAGTCAAACTATGTTTAATTAACATGACCACACTAATGTCTTTGGCACCTTGATAACTGTAGTCTCTCTCTGTGCATGTCTCCATTGCTCCCTCTCCACCTTACCTCTCTCTCTCTCTGTCTCTCTCTCTCTCTCTCTCTCTCTCTCACTCACTCTCTATCCATTCAGTCACAGCTACCAGTTGCAGGCCTCCAGAGAGATGCATCCCCACCCCAGCATGGCCCTTGAACAATCCCTCCCAGTGGCACAGTTCCGCTCTAGGAACCAGAGCTACATGCGGGCGGTCAGCACTCTCAGCCAGGCCAGCTGTGTCAGTCAGGTGAGTCTTGGAACCGGAGTCTGTTCACAACGTAAACCAAAAGTAGACAAAAAAAACTATTGAAAATTTAACAAACAAGAATGAAATAAAACAGCAATGGAATGATAGGTCTCATATTCCTGCTTAGACTTCATCTGTATAGTGGCTCCCAAATAGTGTTCACCCCCCCTTGGGTGAATACTTCCACATGATATCGTGTTACAGTGTGAAATCAAAGTGGATTTAAGGATCTTTTGCCACTGAAAGTACATTATGTCAAAGTGAAAAATCAAATCTACAAATTGTTCTAAATGAATTACAAATCCAAAACAGACAAAAATGTATTGCACAGACAATTAGTATTTAGTACAATTAGTACTTTTTTTTCAAGGATAAAATGAATGGCATTAGACAAGCGATTAAAAACTCCACAACAATAAAAACAGTGCCACTGCTACATACACATAAAAGGAATTTGGTAAGCATGACACAGTTTAAACACTTTAACTTTGAGCTGCACAACATCTTAAGCTGTCTAGCAGCTGCCTTGATGCTCTGCCTACTAACTTTTGTAAAGATGTTTTTAGCTGTTTGACGATAAATCTACAGTAAATAGTTAACAGCACACTCTTACCTGGCAATTTTCCAAAGGCCCTGAAAACAGCAGTCAGTAAACCTCTGTTAAAAAAGCTTAGCCTAGACCCATGTGTAGTCAACAATTATAGACCTACAGTATATCACATTTAGCCTTAATACGTAAAATCATGGAAAAATAAATTCCAAACAAATTAATCTCAAATGGTTGTTTTTACACTTACCACTCAGGATTTCAGACCCACCACAGCACTGAAACTGCCTTTATTAAAGTTTTAAACAACATTAGTCTAAACACTGATTCTGGTAAAATGTTAATCCTAGTGTTATTGGACCTTAGTGCGGTGTTCGACACAGTTGACCACACAATGCTGCAAGACAGACTGCAAAATGGTGTTTGTCCTAGTGAAATGGTTCTAAATTGGCTCAAGTCTTATTTACAAGGCAGGGAATACTTTGTCTTCATAGGCAAATATGTATCCAAGAGAACACGCATGACGTGGGGTTCCGCAAAGCTCTATCCTCATGCCTCTTGTATTTTACATTTTCGTTCTACAGTTAGCCCAAATCATGCAAAGCAACAAAATTGATTATTATAATTATGCAGATGACACCCAAATTTAAATAACTCTCCCTCTAGTGTCTGTGGTCCCATAGACTCACTCCACCAGTGCCTTGAACAAATCAGTGATTGGATGTGCCAGAACTTTCTGTAACTAAATAAAGATAAAACTGAAATAATTGTCTTTGGTGCCCCTGGCAAGAGACTGCCAGTAATTACCTTGACAAACTGTTCCTTAAGACTAAAAGCCACGTAAAAAATATTGGGGTAATTATGGACTCTGATAGCCACATAAAATTAATAACAAAATCATCTATTATTACCATGAAAAAACATAGGTAGAATTAGAGGATTCATGTCCAGACAAGATCTAGAAGAAATGTTCCACGCTTTTATCTAAAGTGGGTTGGACTACAGTCTCTCTCGAAAAAAAAAAATTGCAGCTCATTCAGAACACTGCTGCTTGATTTCTGACAAAAATTAAGAAAGCTGAACACATTACACCAGTTCTTAGGTCTACACTGGCTCCCTGTATCTCATAGAATTGATTTTAAGATACTGCTACTCGTCTATGAATCACTGAATGCTTCAGGACCAGGTAACATCTCAGACCTTCTCAGTATGAACCCTCCGGACACCTCAGGGCATCAGGGTGTGGTCTGCCAACCTTTCCGAAAGTAAGAATAAAGGCTGGTGAGGCAATGTTTAGTCATTATGCTGCACAGTGTTGGAACAAACTGCCAGAGAATCTTAGACTTGCTCCAACACTGACCCCTTTAAAATCTAGGCTAAAAACCTTTGTTTTCTTCTGCCTTTTATTAATCTTTTAGCCTTCTTAATTGTGATGTTTTTATCTGTATGCATTGTCTTTTATGTTAAATTTATTTATATTATTTCCGTTATTTTTTCTATTGTAAAGCACTTTGAATTGCCCTGTGTATGAAATATGCTATACAAATAAACTTACCTTGCCTTAGTCAATATTTGATGAGGCGTCTTTGGCTGAAATTAAATTAAAGTCTCTACCAGCTTTGCACATCTAGACCTTAACATATTTTGCAATTTTTTTGCAAAAACCTCTGTTAGGTTGGATGGGGTCCTTTTGGTGAACAGCAATTTTCAACTCTTTCTCAATTGACTTGAGGTCTGCATTTTGACTGGGCCACTCCAGGACATTGACCTTTTAGTTTTTTAAGCGACTCCAGTGTTGCTTGGCTGTACAGTATGCTTGTGGCCATTTTCCTGCTGAAAGATAAATTTTCTCCCAAGTTCCTGGTCTCTTGCAGACGCATGTTTTCTTCCAGGATTATTTTGCACGTTGCACTTTCTCTCCACAAGCTTTCCAGGCCCTGGTGCAGAGAATAATCTCCATAACATTATGTTGCCACCACCATGATTCACGGTAGGGATGGTGTTCCCAATACCTGCAGTGTTGGCTTGGGCCAAACATAGTGCTTAGCTTTGAGATCAAAAAGCTCAACTAGTCTTATCAGACCATAGAATCTTCTTCCACTTGATCTCAGAGGCTCCCACATGCCTTCTGGCACACTCAGACCAAGATTTGATGTGAGTTTCTTCCAACAATGGCTTTCTTTGTTTCACTCTCCCATGAAGGCACCTGGGTTGTTGTTGCAGTATGCAGTGTCTTCCAGAGTAGTTGTGGAACACTGTAATTCCTTTAGATGCCCTTCTAACCTGGATTTTTCAGGATGGTCTGTTCAAAACATTTTTGCCATATTCTCTCTGTTCCTTAATAATGGATTTTACTGTGCTCTTGGGAAATTCAATGCATTTGAAATGTTCTTATATGTTACCCCAGTTTGTTTCTATCAGTTTCATGATGTAATTTTTTTAGGCCCTAATTAACTGTGAAAGGTATACTTTACTTGAAATCATATCAAACATCTTGATTGCACACAGGTGGACTCCATTCAACTAATCACTTGGACTTCTAAAGGCAATTGTTTGCATCGCACCTAATTCAGGTGTGTCATAGCAAAGGGGGTGGTTATAGTACTTATGTGATACAATTTGTTTTGTTTTATATTTGTGATTAATTTAGATCAATCTGCAGATTTCTTGACATGAGACTTTTTGTGTTGATCAGTGGTGAAAAAATCAATTTTGATGTTGTAAGACAATAAAATGTGGAAAAGTCTAAGGGGGGTGAAGGCCTTTGAGAGACACTAATAATCTGTGCTTGAATAACGCACATGGCTAGTCAAACGTTTTACTTCTATATTGGTATAATTCTATAATGGTTTGGTAAAAAACTGCACAAGCGGCTTTTTCCCCTCTCCTGTTTACAAAATTATGTTATAAAGTCATACTGTGAGTGAAACTAAATGTGCAACGTGATAGATATATAATGTGAAGAAGAAAAATAAACCAAACATTTAAAAAATGCATTACTTAATCAGTTGTTTTCTTTAAATGAAAGGCGTGATGAACCTTTTAAAGAGAGAGTGAGTCAAATATTTTTAGTCCTCGACTCATGGCTCAATGATTTCCTTCAAGGTACATCGAGTTTACAGTAAGTTAACCTGCCTTGGCGCATGTTAGTTCTGAAAGATTTGTTGCCATAGATATGTATCTACCCAAAAGGTTAGCCACATTTGTGTGACTGGTTTACCCCAATTTTACTTAGAGTTGACTAAAGTTTCTTAGCTAAGACAATGGATTTTTTGTCACAACGAATATAGATCTGTGTCAGTCTTACAACTCCCATACCTGAGAGACTACTGAGCGGTGTAGTCTGAAGACTGAGGAATCCTACCTGTAAGGTAGACCTGCTCCTGGGTTGTAATATTCTGAGAAGTAAATTGCCCATAGAGACCGAAGTTGCAAATTGCTCCATGTTAACAGGGAGCACACCACCATCAACAGTGAGTGGGAATGGGTCCCTCCTTGTCTGTTGACATACACTGCCACCACCCTGTTGCGGGTCCTCAAAGGCACCTCCTCTTGAAGATCACTGAGAACCCAAAAGAATGAACCTGGGAGAGGAGGACAGAGGAATGTGTTGACACCCTGAGCGTCTTTCTATTCATCGGTGATAGAGCTCCCTGGACCACCTTGCAGAATGAGTAAGGAGGTGGGTAGAGCCCAAAAGGAAGGATTAGAAAGCTAAATGGTACCGCTTCGAAATATAATCTCTGAAATGTCCTGGTTTGAGAGTAAGTTGGTACATGAAAGTATACATCCTTCAGGTCAATGGTTATAGATCTATCCATGGTATGTACTGACTCCAATAGTTGAGGGATTTTCAACTTAGAAACAGAAAAAAAAACATTGCAGCCCTCTAACTCCAGAATGAGATGCCTGTTGGGCACAAAGCGTCCTGGGCTTCTGAAATGGGTACAATTAAAACTGCTTGTTTCTACAGGAGAGAGGAGATCTCTTTACTCAGGGCCATGCTTCAGTCACGAGAGACAGGTGGCTCTGTTTACTCCCTGAACGGGTGGGAACTATTCAAACTGGAGTTTGTATCCCCACATTAGCACACTCATTGTCAACTGCGGCACTGTGCATTGCACAGCATTGTTCACCACAGGCAGCTAGCCATGTAGCAGAAGGGAACTTAACCCCCCCCCCCACTTTTCTGCTCTCTGCTGAGGAAACCTGTATCACTGGGCTGTTGGAAGAGCCTACTCTGGACCTGATCAACAAGACCGGACCAGAAATCTGAGAAAATAATGACTTCCAGAAGATCCAGTTGAAGGAACATCTCTTTGAACTACTCTGGATTTAGAGACCGGCTAGGGCTGACCTGCGTGCAACCTTTATGGGAGGCACAGCACAGCCAGTTGGGTGCAAGAGAGCACACTTGGCGACAGTAATCGCACAAACTGTGACGGACAAGGACATCAGTAGCATGAACCAAGCTGGCACACCTTGGTGAATCGTTGGAAAGCTGTAGTTGAATCAGAATGATAATGAAAACAGAAAGGGTTTAAAAATCTAACCCAGCTTGAAATCCTTTATTGGCTTGTACTAGCTGGAGTTTTAGTCATTGCCAGGCCAAGCAAACAACAACAGTTTTGTTAAATTAAAACCTCACTGTGACTGTTTTGTGTGTTGAATTTTGAATTGGAATATACTTCTGTTATATTACTCTCTAACAGCCATTATATGAGTTGTATTGCAGGCACTGGCTGCAGTCTTTTTTGTAGGGGAAGTCAAAAATTGATTAATCAATGTATGAGAGAGACAGATTGCTAAAATACATGTATTTCTATCTATGTTGCCTTTTATATGAAACCCCAAAATGTGTTTTACAAAACTGTCTTAAACCAACATGCAGAACCATTCTGGGAGTCTCAGTTGGGCCAGTAAGGTAGCATAGTTGTCAGGGCTTCTGACTAGTAGCAAGCAAGCAAGTTTATTAATATAGCACAATTCATACATAGAAGCAATTCGATGTGCTTTACAAAGAAAAAGAAAAAGTATAAAAATACATTAGCATAAAAACAAATACTCAAATGAAAACATCAAAACAAAATCATAACAATAAAACATAGAATAAGAAAATAGAAATAGAATAAAAATGGGATAAAATGTCACGCAGCAGGTGTAGTGGAGTGTGTGGAAAAACTGAGTGGAATGCAGGGAGGCGGTAAACGTACTGTATTGGTATAATTCAAATAAAGGCAGGCTAGAAAAATGAGCGCACAAGCGCTAAACAAACGTGCCTTCTCTCCAGTACAACTGGACAAGAACAATACCACACAAAGACACCCAGAAACACAGGAACTAATATAGGCAACCTAATGAGGGAATGGACACCAGGTGTGTGTGCAATAACAAGACATGACAGTGCCGTGGGAGGAGGAGCGGCGTGACTAGAAGGCCGGCGATGACGCACGCCAAATACCACGTCGGGGGGGATGGCTCGCGTCTTCTACGCGCGTCCTCGTTACATAAAAACATAGGAAGCTATAAAAGCTGTAAGACTAGTGTCCGAAAGATTCCTGATTCTAGACCCCAAATCACCCAGGTGAAAGCTATAGTATCCCGTTCTGTCCCTGAGCAAGACAGTTCACCTAATTGCTCCTCTTCCCTGTGAAATAAATAAAAATCAGAGTACCTCGGGTAAAACACAAGGACTCTGAAAAACTCTGAAAAACACAATCTGTCTGTCAAAACACATCAGGCCTCCATTCACCAGATCTCGGCCTAAGTCCACTGTTTTTCTTTTTTTCAGTACATAATAATAATAATTAAATTTGAGCAGGGACAAGGTACAACAAATCATTAGTCTCAGTACATTCGACAAAAAGAGTTGTTGTAACAGATTTAGCCGACGGTTTGTTTACGTCTTCAGACACTGAGCAAGTGAACAAATGAACTAGAAAAACATTCTTTGATTCAACAATCATTATAATGGAAAAGCATTATACCCAGACAAACAAGATATGAGCAAATAAATAGACAGAATACAAATATTAACATTAATAACAGAGTTGCAATTGGACCTATGTGTTGTGGGGAAAAGACATTTGGTTCATGTGGCTACAAACATCCTTTTATTTTACTTATTCCCATTATTTCTACTAAATTCCAGGATATTCAGTTTGTGATTTGGGCCCATCTTCATCACAACAACTCCCTGTAGAAAGTCAAGGCCAAAATACTGAATCTCCTTAAGCAAGTCCATTTCTTTTTACACTCAACCAGGATGTGTTTACCAAATACTAACATGCTAGATCCATTGGTTCATGCATATCTATCAAACCCTCTTAGGCTTCACTCTGCCTGAGAGATCTACCATGTTTTTATCATGTACGCTGTTCTCTTGCTTCATTGTCACTTTTGTTCTTAGTGTAGCAGTATCTCTCTATGTGCTTGGTTTTAATGTATTTGTTGTTGGTACTGTGATGTTGCCATGTGCCTTCTGTCTGCGTTGTCGACCTGTTTTTATACCAATACCATTCCCTATGGAAAGCCTTTTGTCTCCTGCCAGGCCATTGTTGTAAATAATAATTTGTTCTGAATTGACTTGCTTGGTAAAAGAAAGGAAACATAAATATGGCAATAAATGTAACTGAGTTCACAGGCCACCAAGCCACTATAGGAAGACACTAAAGTGTGATGAGGCAAGTCATATATATTTAAATAGTTTTAGATTTTCATAATTTAGCTGACACTTTTCTAGAGCAACTCACATTATTGATAACATTTTGTACCTAAATGAAGTACTTAATAATGTAGTTTTGTTATGGGGGAGGAGAGGGGATAAATGTAAATACACAGTAAATACACAGTAAATATATATGCACAAATTATATTACCAGGATAAGTCACAGTTCTCTTTTCCTTTATTACATGCAATGCTTTGCTTGTTTCGTTTTTTAACAAAATGGAGTCTGGTTTATATTCAATTTAAGATCTAAATCTTTTAGTAAGAGAGTCATGATTAGCCCAACAAAGCTCATCCACTTTGCACCTTGTTCCCTGGCTCTATCTCTGCCTCCACAGTACATTGCTGGAGTTATTACAAGATAATACATCTCTGAATTGGACCGGATCATTATCTCTGATTTTCAAGATTGCCAAATAGGAATAGTGAGATATCCATCAGACCATTTTGAACTTCCTATCTTTAAATCGCAAGATGCGGATCTGTTTGTGGATTTTTAAGATTGCCAAATAAGGTTTCTGTTGAGATCAGGACTCATTCTCTCAAGGCATTCACAGGGAGCTAACACTCATACGGTATGCTATGCCACTACAGGAAGTGACCTTGACTTCCCTCAACCTCTTCAAGCATGTCATCATATCACATAGCTTTCGGAATGCAAAACGTTAACTACTGCAGCAAACTAAGGGAAATGTTGTCCTGGTGAGCAACTCACAGGCTTAATGACGTTGCCAACCCCCACCCCGGGTGATTCAAGGTCAAAACTCCAACTCCTCACCATCCAACGGCACGGTCACGGCCCTAACCTAGATTGTGGGGACAGCTTGGCACTATGAGAGAGTGCTTAAGATCGCTGCACCACCCGGGAGCCCCAAACACTTTATTAATACATGAAAGAAACAAGTACAACACCATACCATGTCTTATTTCCATAAAACTAGGCAAAAATTTGAGTTTAAGTTAGAATTCAACCCTAACCTTTCTCTGCCTGTTGTTCTCTGCTCTACAGGTGAGTGAGTCAGAGATAAATGGTCAGTTTGAGTCGGTGTGTGAGTCGGTGTTCAGCGAGGTGGAATCCCAAGCTGTGGAAGCTCTGGATCTGCCTGGGTGCTTCCGGACACGTAGCCACAGCTACTTGAGAGCCATCCAGGCTGGCTACTCCCAGGATGATGACTGCATCCCCTCCATGACCTCCTCCACCGTCACCTCTACCATCAGGTCCACCACCGGTAAAACCAACAGGGGGAGGGGGAATGCAGCTCATATATAGACCTGACACATAGCTAGCAAACAGTGGTGAATGAACTGCAGATTAAAATGACGTCTTATTTTCTATCCAAAGTGAATAATAAGTTGCCATAGCCATGCAAAGTGATCCTTACGCAGTACATACAAACATATGGCTGTACAGTATATAAAGGGAGATTGAAGAAGTTATCAACATGCACATGACATTTGTGATGTTGTGCTCTTGAAATGCTTTATGATGTGGCCTCATTCATTTGCATGAACCTCTTTTACTTATTTCTTTGATATACAGCTTTTTTGAGTATGGTTTTGTGAGTTGCTTTGAGCCAAACCATCATATTGCATTTTCAGTACAGTCATTCAGTCATATCCCCATTCATCATCATATCAGAGAGTAAAGATATGAACCCTATTGAAATGATTCTGCAGGCACATGAAGTGAACGTAATATTATGAGACCTTTTCAGATTAAGGGAAGGATGGATCGTTTTTCTCCGTACCATGCGTTTTTCTTTCACGTGATGGACTTGCTCGCCTTTAGCACAATCAGGCTCAATATTTCATTTCATAATTAGCCGTAGATGCTCTGGGTGTGTTCTCAGCTTGATTGAGACTCTGGGCGTGGTAAATAGGGCTGGGATGAACTGCCCTTGAGCTCTGGAGTCTTCCTGTCTGAATGGTTTTACTACAGCTTTGTCTACCTGTACTCACAGACCACACAGTGATGCACAGCACACACCTTGTTGCCACAGCAACGGCTTTTGAGTTTCTCTTCCACAGATTCTCCACCTCCGTTTCCCAAGATTCAGGTTTTCTCATGTGGCGAGTAATGACTGCACTGGTCAGTAAAATCGAGGTTACAATAACAAAAGTTGTATATATATATTTTTTTTACGTGGAATAAACTAGACTTCAAATGTGACCCTGAGTGAATAAAAAACATTTTTCACGAACGGTCCTGTGAGGTCACTTAGAGGACGAATAGGGGCAATGACACTGTTTCCCATTCCTGTATCCGCAAAATCCAACAACAACCTGGAAAAGAAGTGAAGAACAAGTCCTGAAATAGAAGATCTACAACATAGCAATGACACCCATTCTGTGGACTTAACAGCATACCAATGACATCAGGGAGGGGTCAGAAGGTGTGGCCAACTGGAGAATTGTGATTTTGACAGTTGTTTACACTGCTTTCTCAACAAACTAAAACCTCTTTGCATTTGTAATTGCAATTTCATGTAATCTATGGTGTGGAGGATGAGGTGTGTCTGATGTCAGGAGTCTTTGGGCAATTGGTTCCACCCTCTGACTTCAGATAGATGAATCACGCTGGACCTCACAATGTTCAATAGGGTTCATACTGTACTTCCTGATAGAGGTGGGGATGCTTTGCTCATCTTTGCTTCTTTTCAGTGCACAAAGTTACACCTGGCTGTATCACATGTGGTCAATCTTACAGAAGTTTTGAATACCTTGCATAAAGTACGCTGATACATATATATATACATACTGTATATTGTCATGTGTTTTTGGGGCTGTCTTTGTGCAGTGAAAAGATGAGAAGCATGCATGATACCGGTTCATTTAAGATTGAGAAGGCAGTGTAAACTGTAATTACAACTATGAGTCAAAATAGGACTAACTTTTAGTCTAATATTGATAACCAAAATGAGTTAATGTATGTTCCTAAAGGCCTATAATAAATATTTTAGACGCTGCTGGTCTAGGCCAATTAAGTCTTATTTTGACTCACATTTCTTAACGTAATAACTGCATGAATTGATGTCTGTGCTTTGTGGCTAAATTAGCACATTATCTCCAGCTGCTCACACCTGTGGCCTGATGACATACCACACATATTTACGTTTGTCTTCCAGAGGGAAAATATACACAGGAAGCCACTAGCTTACCTGAGTACCACGCCAGTGTACGTCGAGATGTGGCAGACACAGTCCCATTGGCCCATGACGATCTAGGCTGCCCTATCAGAAGAGACAGACTATACCGCCAAGACAGTATCGGTGCTACAGCCAAACCCGAGTCTGGTCCCCCTGTTTTACCCAGCCTGTTCAGGTCCCCTAAAACTAACGAGCAGGACCCAGAGAGGCCCTCACCCAAAGCCATTCAGGCCAGTATCAAGGAGTCGGCCCACTTAGCTGCAGCCATCAGTATGCAGTGGAAAGAAGAGGTTTCTGCCATGCGTCGTGAGCTGTCCGACCTCAGGAGGGACCTGTGCACTGAGCTCAGGGCCTTCAACAGTAACTTCAACACCTTCACGCAGCACTACAACACCTGGTCTCCCCAGCCTGGGGCTGCCGGGGGAACAGGGGTGACTGGGAAACGGGCTAAAGTGGCTCAAGTGTCTGTAGGGACTCAGGCCAGGAGCAAGGTGCTGGTGAGGCAGAACACGACAGACGCAGCCGTCAACTGTCCGGAAGAGGGTGAGGTTCAGAAAAAGCAGGCTGTCGTGAGACGCCGTCTTCCTAAACAGATCTCAATGGACCCAGCCATTCTGAGGCGTCCGGCATCTATGTTTGTGGAGGGCTCTATCCCCATCACTCTAGATTCAGTAATGTTGGATCCAGTCACCATTGTCCAACCAGAACCATTGCCAGTAGACCTATCATCCATTGTGGATGATAGGTCTACTGAACCACTCGAACAGAACACTGTGAGCCTGTCTGAACTGGTATCTCCTGATCCAATCAGTTTGATTTCCTCAGAAGTACAAAAAGTCGATCCAGCAATTGTGAACCCCCAGGATTTAGAGCATCTTTACCCAAGGACCTTGTGCTCTCCTGATCCAGTGTCTTTAGCTACAGCTAATGTTTACCATTTAGATACAGACAATTCAAAAGAAAAGCCCACTGATGAAGACAGTGTGTCCCCTGAGGAAACAGGTGACCTTGACACAGTTCAATCAATTGATTCAACTAATCTAAAACTGCTAGTCCAAGAGCCTAGTTTGACATACCTACCATATCCAGTTCCTGTGGTCACTGTGTCCCCACCACAAGAGTCAGACTCTGACTCGTCCCCATCAAATTCAGAATCTGTAGAAGACGTCACTATATGCCAACAAGATCTGGCTTCTCAAGACCCACTTCCTGTTTGTCTGTCAGATCCTGGAACGTTAGACCCAGGCATTAACGTTACATCCGAACCAGAGATAGAGCCTCTGTTTCCTATCAACGTCTTCTCTGGTTTTCAAACACAGTCCTCCTCCAATTTGTGCTCGTTAGAGCAACTTGATCAAGAGTCAGCCACCTTTTGCCCAACTGTCATAGTTACACCAGAGAGCCCAACTGATTTAAAACCTGTGGATGTGTGTCTGACTCCATCTGATCAAGAATCACATGACCTAGCCACTGCCTGCCCTTCAGATCTCCCAGATCCGATCCCTATTGAGTCTGTCATATTCCCATCAGGAATAGTAGTACATGCATATCCAGTCACTATTGACTCATTTGATGAATTTGATGAGCCTTTGGAGCCAGAATGGCCACCTTGCCCAGAACCAGCGGAGCAGGCCACTGAGTGCCCTTCGGATCCATTTGTGGTCCATTTGGACTTAACCACCTTCAATTCATCAGATGAATCAGATCTGGACTCAGTCTTCTTGGATCCTCCAGAACCTCTGGAGACAGGTAGTGTGAGTTCATCAGATTTAAGCCCAGTCGCTATGTACACACCGCCAGACCCAGTTTCTCTGAGTCCCCCCAGTCTGGACCAAGTGTCAATTTGCCTAATGGAATCAATGTGTGTGAACCCAGCTATGGAGTACCAGTTAAGTCACACGAGTGAAGACCTAACTAGTGAGTGTCCTAAAGATACCGAAACACTGAACCAAGTTACCTTACATTCCCCGGGTCCGGTTTCACTTGGACTGGGCACTCCATGCACCACACACTCAGTAGACATGGACCCAGCCACTACGTCCCACCCAGAACCGCTGATCCTAGAACCAGCTAGCTTCAGCTTTTCCCCATTTGAGCTGGCCCCCATTGAGCCAGAGGATGCCACAGGCGGAGCAACAGTTCCTTCTGGCATGGATGTCTGTGAGGACCCAAGACCTCCAGGGGGCAAGACAGCCCCTGGGAAGTCCCACTGTGACCAGACCTTTCTGTGGGACAGGTGGCAACAAAAGGTGCCCCAGTGGGAACCCCGGTCCATGAAAAGGAGTTCAAGTGTGGAGCTATGGAGTGGGAGATATGAATACAACAGTGCAGAGATAACATATATGTCCCTCACACTCTGAAAATGTCTCGTCAAGGTCACTAGGAGAAGAATGTTGCAGTGAATACATGAATAGCAGAGTGGGCACAGGAACACTTGTTTTGATGTTCAAATGCAGTGTTCCTCTATAGTGAATGGATTATTCTGGGTATCATAGCCACGTAAAGAACGTTTTATAATGGATAGGATGAATCTGTGATCATGCAAGTGGTTTGGTGTTAAAGGACTAGTGACAGAAACCACATAGCTGAATGAATTGAACAGTACCAGGAGAATGTGATGAACAATTCAAGAAGGTGAATGTACACAAAAGAGCAAATGCGCTTGGCTTCAACTTTGATGGACCAAAGCAGTTTGAACTGCTGTGAGCGTTAGTGAGACGATATTAACTTTCTGGTCTTTATGAGGATTTATAGTAATTATGTGCTTTTCAATCGAATAGCCTATCATAAATTATATATATCACATATTTTACCAAAGACTCTGTGAAGGTCGACTAAATAGACTACCCTTTGCATATGGGTCTTGACAATCTTTGCTGTGAGTGCAGATATATTGTTTTTCAGTGGATATACATATTTTCTCTGACATGTCTTGTGTTTTATGTTAAAGGTCACTCCAAAATGGAGCGATGAAAATCTTGGCAGTTATCATATAACTATTAATCCCAAAGACTGGCTGTATATCAAATGAGCCATCGGATTTACTGTACAGGAACAAACGTGAACTTTGGGAAATGACATTGTTCGCACAATCAGATGGAATGGAAATACTCAGAGTCTGTTGGGAATAGTGTCATGTTTTTTATACATGCATGTCTACACTCAAACAGCCAAACACAAACACACTCACATAGAGATGTACACAGATCAACAGACACACTAACACTCACACATGCATTCTTTTTACACACACGCACGCTTGTTTAGTAAAAGTAATTCCATTCAAAATCCTATTTTCCTTAACCCTAACCCTTACTCTAACTTTAGCCCTTACCTTCACTCTAACCATAACCCTACAACACTAATGCTAATCGTAAATCTTAATGTAACCTCACCCTCTAACCCTAAACCTAACCCCTATCCAGTGACCTTAATTCTAACCATAACCCTAATTTCAACCCTATCCTTCACCCCAAGCACAAAATAACCTTTCTTATATGTGAGGACCCCCTAGTTTGCCAGAATTGACATGGGTTACTAAAGAAAAACATTTACATACACACACACACACACACACACACCTGCACTATTACCACTCCTTGCTTTGGTCAGTTTATAGTCAGTCCTGTCCAACACCTATATATCAATAGACTGTGAATATCTGACAGCAGCAAGACATCTGTGGTGATGTTTCCATGTCAGTGTCAACTCAATTCATCCCCAGGTACTGTAGCAATGACATTGGGGTCCTGTCTGTCTGCCACCGGGGAGGGATGTTGCTGTGTCTGGACTGTCATGCGTCCTCCTCATGCTCAGGAACCAAACACTGAGAATGTTATTGTAACAGCTGGTACCCATGTGTATCCAATGTTAATGTTCTTTTTTCTTTTTCTTTTTTTGTATAAAGACATATGTAAATGACAGTAGTATTTGAAAGAATTGCTGGTGACATTGTTTACGAGGAGACTGGAGTGACTGATGTTAAGCTGCATGGTTCTGATGATACTGAAGACTTATTATTCTGACACCAGCTCTACTGTGTCTGTTGCGGGCAGATATTTTATGTTTTGTGCCCAGTGTTGGGAACAGACCCCAGAGACTATTGAAACAACAGTTAGGCAGCAGCACGATGAAACTTAAAGGACATCGGTACTGTCTTCATTAAGGAGCTGTGTATGAAATATCCCATTATACATTTTGGGCCATAATAAAGTGTAAAAAAAAAAATGCTTTTTCTAAGAAATGTATATGATTTGTATTACCAGTTTATACATTGACAGTCTAAGAAGATGACAGTGGAGAGACAGTGGAGTTAATTCCTTATTTTCATGCACCACAGTTTATGAAAATTTGTTAAATTGGCTGAATCTGACAAGGTTTTCACAGGGGAGAAGTTAATTAGGTGGTATAGTCGTATTCATTTATTTTCTTCCACTGGATAATACATCACATCTCCTCTCTCTCCTGCTGTGGGCTTCTTATTAAGATAGAATTTCATCTAGACATGGGCTAAAATGTGTAGACCACTGTGGAAATTATATACCACATCAACTACATGGTACCCATATTAGGAAAGCAGCATATTAAAAGGCTCTCTTTGAGGCTTTTTATTGCATTTATTGAGTGCTTACTGTCAAGTTAGAAATGTATAGACACTCCTCTTCCACCCTCATTGCCTTGAACGGAGTTTCAACGTTGCTTAGCAATCACCAAAGTGCTCTGCAACAGAGTGTGGAGTTATTTTTATGAGCTCATCCAGTAAGAGGAGTCGTGGTTGCCGACCCCCATACCTCTAAACACCTTACTATCATTTCAATGGGATCGCCACCATTCATTATTATTTTCTTTTTAGTCGTGCTCAACTGTCAGATTTGCTCTTTGCGTTCGCCATCCCATTGGTTTTCTTACAGGGACGCTAAACCCGTCTCACACTCAACCGGTGATTTCAGCGTCTTTGGCTTGAGAGTGATGTGTTCATGACTCACCATGAGTACTGTGAGTGCTTCCTTTTTGCACATTGTCTCACCCTCTCAGTGGTCCTGTTACAGTTTAAAGGGGGAACTGGGGTAATCACTTGCATGAGAACATTTCATTTCAAATGTAAATCGCTTGAAATTAAGCTTTGTGAATATTATTGCTAGTTATAAGTACTAAAAGAGGATATTTTATCAATATATTTTTGTGAGCGGAACGAAACTTTTAATGAGCTAACTGTTACACAAGAGCTTTACACTCTGAGTGCATATTCTCATTGATAGAGGGACACTAAACAGAATCTTCACCTTTTCACTGGTCGACTAACTGTTGCAGTTATAGGAAGTTATACAACTGCTGCCTCTAACTGTCTAACCAAAGTGATAAAATGCATACATTATCTTGTGTTATCCTCCTATCTGTGGTCTGGGTACATCTGTTTTCCTGTAGGGTTTACTGTGATTTCGGTAGGTTGTAGCCACTTGGCAGATGTGACCGGGGGGTTGAATGTAATGGGCTGGCTTGTTTCAGGGATCCAGTTCCGCCTCCCCTCTACCTGCAGCATTGACCGGACGACCCACGAAACCCCAGGTAAACCTACTGTCCTAACTAATAGCTGGCCATGAATTTTTTGAAAGAAAAAAAACGAGCATCATTATAATTTGGTCATGTCATGCAGTTAAAGTACTTTGAATGAGCATTCTCACACTCACTTATCCAGCTTATTGAGATTAGACACACCACAGCCGCACTGACTGAAGTTCCCCGAAAACAAGCCTCCAATTTATCTCTAAGACACAGCTAGAAGCTGTCCCTCTCTCTGTCCCTGTCATTGGGTTGGTCACTCCTGGCTGTTTTCTCCTTGAGCCTCTCTCTGCCAGCGCTGCGGACCTTATTGATTCATCAGGCGCAGGGCCCTTATCTCCCAGGTAGATTGAAAAACGGCGGTGGAATGTGAAATGGTCCGACTCTTCTTCCACCGAAACGAGCTGAGGGAGCGAGAAAACCCATGGACCTCTATCAATGACGAATACTTTCTGAAGATTGGCCTACGTGACTGATGGTCCATCACATTCACAAGCTCCCCTCCGTATCTCTGCCCACATCCCACACACACACACACACCCAACCCCACCCCCGACACGTCTGGCCAGGACGGCAGCTACCATCACACACACACACCTTTTCTATTTTAAGTTTCCCTGGGCCATGGTGATCCATCTGGTGGACAGAGCACTTTGTCAATTCATTTAGTTTTAAAGGCTGGAGTTCAGGCCAGGATATTCCCATCCCTCAGCGTGGCAGATGCTGTGCTGTCAGCCATGGAAAAGGAGTGACAGGTAGGAGGTCACTGGTCTGGCACACTCCGTAGTACGGCCCTGTCCAGCTAGGGCTCTGTCTATATCTCTACCCTCTCTCTCTTTCACTCACTCTCGCTCATTCTTTCTCTCTCTCTCTGTCTGTGCTCTCTTGCCATACTATTTCTCTGCTCTTTCTCCAGGCACTTGCTCATGTCCCTCTGTATCTCTCTGTCCTCTCCAACCCTACTCTCTCTGATGTAGTTGGACTTAGTGTAACGAGTATGCGCAAAGAGGACGCACGCTCTCTCTCCCGGCACGGTGTTCGGCGTGCGTCGTCGCCGGCCTTCTAGTCACGCCGCCCCTCCTCCCACGGCACTGTCATGTCTTGTTATTGCACACACCTGGTGTCCATTCCCTCATTAGATAACCTATATTAGTTCCTGTGTTCCTGGGCGTCTTTGTGAGGAATTGTTCTATGTTTGGTGTTGTGTTTCAGTGCTTGGTTGCTTTTGTTGTAGTATAGGCTTCGTCGCTTCCCCCTCGTTTTGGGATTATACGGATGTGTTGGGGTTATACGGATGTGTTCCGTTGTTTCCCTTGTTTTGGGGAGTTTTCCATACCTTACCTTGGATAAAGAGAATACAAACGGAAATTCCTGCGCCTGGCTCCTTTTTTCCCTTGCACACCATTACGACACCCTGACACTTAGTGTCTGTCTGAGGTAATTGTTGTCTTTGTTTTTTCATATTTTTTTGTGGTGGGATGCTTTTGACAGCGCCAGTATCTTCCCAGGTCATTTACACATTTACTTAAAACCTTGTGAAAGAAAGCGGTCTTTTCTCTAAGTGATCTATTTAATCTGGGAGAAACACTCTTAATGACAACATCCCTTGAGTGCCTGAGTCTCTCAAGTATAAAACACAATTCAAACCTGATCGAGTTTCTAACAGAGGCTGTTCACTTGAATCCCACAGATTGTCTCTGAGGTTAATGAGACTGGACATGTGTGTGTGGTGTGTTGTGGTGAGAGAGAGAGCATGTGTGTGTGTGTGTATGTGTGTACCTAGTTTACCTAGTGTTTACCTAGTGCTTACTATCTGAATTAGGCATTATGTTTTTGGTTTAGAGTTAGGCTTTAGGGTTATGATATGTTAAGGCATAAAGAATAGGTTATTGAGGTTTAGGTTATTAGGCTAGGGATAGAGAAATGGATTTCCAGGCCGCAACAAAGATAGATAAAACAAATGCGTGTAAAAGGTGAAGAAGACCAGTGAGTACAAAGAACATCTCTAAGTAAAACAGGTCATAATGTTCTATTCACAGTTTATGACTAAACTCAACAGGATTCTGTCAACAAGATGTGCTTGTTTACTGTGAAGAAAATGTGTGAATGTTGTTGTCATGGAGATGAGTAGGTTTTCCCTGTGGATAGTTGTTGTGTGATTTAAAGGTAAAAAAAAAACACGTCTACCCGGCACGGTACCCAGAATAGTACCTGGCACGGTACCTGGAATGGTATCCGGCATGGAACCCGGGACGGTACCCTTAATGGTATCCAGCATGGTACCCTGAATAGTATACTGAATGGTATCCAGTATGGTACCCGGAATGGTACCCTGTATGGTAATTGGCATGGTACCCTGAATAGTGCCCGGCATGGTACCCGGCATGGCACGCTGCAGGGACACAGCTCTTTCTGTTTACTTCTATTTACATGCAGCCCAAAGTTTTTTCTGCATCTTGACATTAGTTTGGAGTTATTTGTCTTGTGTTGGTGCAACAGTGCTATTATTCCCATATTCTTAGTGGTTGAGATGCAGCCCAGGTTTTGGCTGAGATATACAGGGAATCATATTGAGTAACACTGCCAAGGTGGGCTCAGCAGTTATTAGTCCTCATTGTATGGCTCACTTGGTAATAATGTGTCAATTGCTTTTCTGCTGACCCCCCACTCTCTCCATCTTTCTCCCTTTTTCTCTTTCTCTCGGTTCCTCGCCCTCTCTCTGGCTTTCTACCTCTCTCCATTTCTGTCTGTCTCTGATCTCCACTGACTCAACTGGCTGACCTCTTTGAGAAGTACGTTTTTGAACGGAAAACAAAGTGAGTCATTTGGCCCTCAGAGCACAGTGCTGCGCTCGTCACAGGATGTTAGTAGGACAAATTATGTATAACATCATGCATATTCAAGCCACTTTCTCCAATGCCGCTGTCAGTCCATTTTAATATAATCTTCCAATGAGAAACCCAGTGGATGTATTTGTGATGTCAAAACTATTTAGTGGAGAACGACAAACGTACAATAACACTAAAGCGCCTCAGCACATAAAAATTAGCAGTTTTAATTACCTTTCATTTGATGCTCAGAACACAATTTCCAGTGAAAATGATGGTGGTGTTACAAATAATTGCAAAGCGGTGAAATATTATTATTCAGTGCCTTCCCCGTTCCCTCTCTCTGACAGAGTTCTGATGAGCCAAGACCGTTCTTGGCTTTGATCATTGGATGTTCTTCAAATGGACAAGCTGTTGTAGTTGACAGTTTGCTACAGTATTAGTCTGCTCCCTCTAAGCAGAGGACACATCAAACCCAGTCATTTATTAGTCCACCACTGTGGATTAACACCAAATTTTCATTTGCACTTGAACGAAAGGATCCGTTTCATAATCCCTTGCTCATCAAAAACATGTAAGGAGACTGTCAACACTCCACAGTAAAAACCATTCGGTGCTCTCATTTCTCTGATCGTCAGCGGGGTCTCTATGCAGCACCTCACATCAACGACCTCAAAATCACGTCATTCCTTGGAACTTCGACCCGTTCTTTGTGTCTTTCAGCGGTGACGTACACAAACAACTACAAGAAGACCACGCCTCCGCCGGTCCCGCCTCGATCTGCCTCGGGCTCCAAGCCCCTCATCTCCGTCACGGCCCAGAGCAGCACCGAGTCCACCCAGGACACCTACCACGAGGGCAGGCATGCTGGAGGATGGGGGGACGGGATGGGCCTGAACCTTGGTAGGGCCTTGTATAACTCCACAGACAGCCTGGACAGTGCCAAGGCCGTGTCTATAGCCATGGAGGCAGCAGGGGCGATGCCTGGGAAGAGGCCCCCGTCCACAGACAGTCACAACTCCGTGAAGACCTGTGATAAAGCCATTCTGGTGTCCAAGGCTGAGGAGTACCTCAAAACACCGCGCTCTTCAATAGGGATACAGGTGACTGGCATGCACGCACGCATGCATATACACACATGCACACACACACACACATCACACATACTTAACGTACATTCAGACACACACACACTTGACACACACCCACAACAACACGCTCATAGTCACACAGTCATGTATCCCACTCAGGCATGTCAGTCTCTTTCCCAGGCCTAAAAATAGCACCAGTGAGTCATCTTACTGCAATCCATTAATTAGAATTCAACTCGTGAATCAGCCTTTACTGAATGGGTCTCCCTCCTCTCCCTCTCTCTTTCCCTTCCTCCCTCCTCTCTATCTCTCTTTACCCCCCCCTCACTCATTCTGTCTTCCCTCTGTGACCCTGAGAGTAATGGTCTAGATCACAGACTGCAGTTTGCTCATGTCAGGGCCGCCAGTCCCCTTGAATAAAACAGGCCTACTGACACCTTATAGACTGCATACATCCTTTCATCACTAGAAAACATAATTGTTCTGCTTGTTTTCTGGTGCAGTTAGTTTGTTCATTCACTATCTCCCTATCCACCATAGTAACCCTCTCCATAGTAACCCTCTCCATAGTAACCCTCTTCATAGTAACCCCTCTACTTTTTCCTTCCTGTAGCTCTCCTCTATTCCCTCTTCTTTCTCATTCTTCTTTCTATTGTCTCACTTAACAGTATATCTTTTGTTTTCACTGTCTCTCACTCACTATCGCTCTCCCTCCCACTTTCTGTTCTCTCTCCTTCTCCCTCAATCCTCTCTCCCTTTCCCATCTCTCTTCCCTTTATATATCCCCCCAACACACCTCTCTCTTTCTCCCTTGCACTCTCCCCCTTTATGTTTTTCTCCCTCTCTTCTCTCTCTCTCTGTCTTATTCTATCCCTCCCTGGGTAGTTTTTTTGTAGGGGAGTCTCAGTCAGCCAGAGATGATCAGGCAGCCCATTCTGGGTGATGAATGATGATTTTAAGTGGCTGAGCTGAATGTTGTGCCGCTTATCGCGGTGCCTTGTTGTGCCACACGCCACGCATATGCAATCACACCACCTGCCAACTCCCTAAATCAGCATACTAACATACTCCTCGTTTACCGCAATCACCTAATCAGCTGGAGACACAGAAAAGAAGACTGCTGTGGTGAAAGGCAGAAAGAGTCAGAGAGATGGCATGACGGGGCAACAGGCGGGGGGGTGAAACATGAATGGGAGACAGGGAGAGAGAGAGAATGAGACAGATAGGGAGAGAGGGACAGGGAGAGGAAGAGACGGAAGAAATGGAGAAATAGAATCAGGAGGGGGAATTGGTTTTTCAAATGGCTCCAGTGATGTGTATAAAATACAGAACTACTTTAGATTAGTAATGGCTGACAGTGTGAAGGTCTACATTTACTGAAACATACTGCATGCAACACACAAAAATTCAGCAAAACGTCTTACGAAGCTTCACTTCAAACAGAACCACTAGTATTTGCCCGGTGTACTCAGATCAGTCTAAATTCATATAGGATGACGGTTCCCTGCTCACCTCAGAAAAAACCACAGTCTCAGCCCTCAGGACTATCACCATTTTGGGTTGTTATACTGTTCTGTAAAGTTTCCATTAGTTCTGTAAAGTTTCCATCCTTTCTCTCTCGACACACCTGCCATTAGCTACCTTCATCTCAATGATTCTAAACCATGGTTTTAAAAGGTTGATGCCTACAGGTTCCAGTTGCTTCACACCTGCGATGTGTTTCTGTGTGTGTTCACTCAAAGTGTTGCTTATTTTTCTGTGCTAGCACCCCTAAATTCACCAGTGCAGTCATAACTGTAAGAAATGAGTGGGAGTATATTTTCACACTACAATAAACTCTCTGAAATGTTTATAATAGCAATCCCTCAAGTCCTGTTGAAAATTGGAATTTTAGCATATTTGGGTCGGATGGTACATTTGACCAAATGCATGACGATGCTTAAGGCTTATTTCAATTTAATAGACCAGTTACTGTTCATCTGGATACGTGTGTGGGCTGTCTTGTTATCAGTCAATATATGTTTCCAAATGTACAAAAGATCAGACAAAGCATTTCACAACTTGCATGTAGTGATGTAAATTGGCTCAGCACCATAAAGGTTGTTGGGGTTGGTTTCAAAAACTGTTGCCTTGCCTCATCACGCCATTGCAACTCCTAGTTGTTGCCATGGTGAGATCAATCGTGGTTGTTTCTGTTCGCTTCCAACCATGCGTGGCAACTTCTGGTGACCACTTCCTGGTTATAAGCAATAAGTGTGAAGCTGATCTGGCAAGTGATTCGAATGAAAACTCTAAATGTTGAACTCTCCCGAACATGGTGAAAAGTGTCATGAGGCGAAGCAGTAATTGGACACAAAATTAGGAGCGGAGAGTGACAAAGTAATATTGGGAGAAAACAAATCGTAAACATAACATTTGGATAAATATTTTACAAAATAAACAAATTGATTTATTAGACATAATGAGTCCAATGATGATTAAAGATTTTAATAAAAAATTGGGATGTTTAAAATTGCGAAGGCTCGACTAAATCTCATCCCTCCTGATCCACCAATGAGCAACAGCTCATTCTCTCTCCCCGAAGTGGATTTCCCTTGTGCTTTTACCAGAAAGTAATGGAGGTCACCTGGACCAGAAGCATCTCACTGCGGATTTCAGTTCAGAGCCATCACTGCCTAGAATGAAAACAGTCCCTCCAAAAATGTCATCGCAAACCACTTCAAGCTAAACAGTTATAAATGGGAGTTTGGATCTTCAGAGGCTTTAAGCTCTCAGACTGGCAGACAGATGTTCCAGGCTTGCCCTAGTCAGGATTCTGCCTGCATCTGCTAGAACAAACTATCAGGGCCAGGACATTAACCGGAGGAAGGTTAGTTCTCTCTGAGCAGAGGAGGATTAAAATGTGGGTGAATGGATTTTTTAATGACCTTGATAATCATAAAGTAAAGTGTAAAATGAGAGGTCTGCTGTTCTCACACTTGTATTACTCATCAGAGAGACAGAATGTGAGTGGGCTTCACAAGGACTAAATCTAGCTATAACACATACATCAAGCATCACACCATTGCCTTCCAAATATTACTAGTCCCTTCAGACTGTAGCCATAATGGCTAATTCCGGCATTTTTCAACCTCATTTTCATGATCTCCAGGACAATACCAGATAAGGCATTTCTACATTCTGTTTTTAAATCACTTTGGATCTGTCATATGCTTCATAAACAACAGAGGACTAAACAAAAGACAGCAATACTGTAGACTGTCCAGGGAGTTCATTGAGCGTGTGTGAGATAGATAAAGAAATCAAGACAAAGACAACATGTCCATTAAGGTTGTAAAGGGTGGCATCCATTGGGGCTGAGCTCATAAAGGATCAGTTTTACGGCCATTCAGTCAGGATCAGCTCAGGACAAACAGGGATCAGCGTTTACTGTCCACTGCCAATACCATGGACCCAGTACCATGCCGCAGTGAACACTAACAAAGCCCTGTCCTGTCTGACTGTCTGTCTGACTGACTGACTGACTGACTGTTTTATCCAGGAGGACCAGCAGGCCCAACTCTATAAGGAGAAGGCTGCATTGGAAAGACGGCACAGGGGGAGAGTACTCATTATACAGGTGGATTGGAAGATAGTGAATGAACAAGCTCACTGCACCAGAAAACAAGCAGAACAACTACAACAGCCTACTTTGATAAATGTTTGTATGGGGCATATCTACATACCCCCCCCCCATGCACTACACATAATGACACCTATCCTGTCCCTCACAACTGTAATTCCCGTCACTGTGTATCTATCCAGCACAGCTGCTTGTTGTTGGTATAAATCAGTCAGCTGATGTGTATTGCATAACTGTTTGTGTTTGGTTGGCTCTTCTGTCTCTATAAATCACTCTTCAGTTGAGGCCTGACAGGCTGTTTACGGTTGAGGAGGCGCAGCCCGGGCCCTGAACCAATAACCCCACGGACGTCTGGGACCGACCTCAATAACAACACTGTCACTGTGTTATTATGTTGCACTAGGTGGAAGCCGCCACAGACTCAGAGTCAGAAAGCAAAGGGTCACGGGAGTACCACTCTGTGGGAATCCAAGTGGAAGACGACAAACGGTAAAAAAAACGAAATGACGTTGTGTTCATAAGTTCCCCTTCCTGCTCACTTCCTGACTCATGCTCCTCTGCACCAAGGTCTGAGACTTGAAGTCACCTGCCTTTCCTCAGCAGCCGCCTGTGTTTGTTGACAGTATCTCTCTGGTTGGCCTGAATGTTTCTTTCTCTCCTCCGTGTGTCAGAGGGCAGGGCAGGTTCAAACGCTCCAACAGTGTAACAGCTTCCGTTCAGGCTGACATGGAGATGGAGGGCTTTCCCACTATGGAGGACAAGGGCTTGCAGTTTGGCGGGGGCTTCCTGGGGGGGCACTCTGAGCCCAGCACGCCTACTCAGTACGGCGTTCGCACTGTCCGCACCCAGGGCCTATTTAGCTACCGGGAGGACTACCGGACCCCCACTGAGCCCCCTAGCCCGCAGCAGACCTCCAGCGAGACCACCTGGCAACTAGAGACACCCTCCCCGAGGGAGCCTGCAGTGTCGCCGGGCGAGTCAGGCCGGGTGTCCCCAGCATTGCGGAGAGATGGAAGCTGGTTCATGCAAATGCTCCACACAGAGACCAAGAAGATGGAGGGGTGGTGTAAAGAGATGGAGGCAGAGGCGGAGGAGAACGACCTCTCCGAGGACAGTGAGTGGGACAGGATTCGGAATGTACAGCCAATATAGCAGACATGTTCTTCCATAGCTACTTTCATGTGACAGATGATGGCTTGATTTTCTTTCTTTCAGTCCTTGGTAAGATCAGAAGTGCAGTAGGCAGTGCCCAGCTTCTCATGTCTCAGAAATTTCAGCAGTTTTACTGGCTGTGTCAGCAGAACCTGGTAAGTACATCTCTGAAACGTTTACCTTTTGTTGTGTGTATCTGTGTGTGTGTGTGTGTGTGTGTGTGTGTGTGTATACTCATAGTGTTTTTTATGAGTTTATGTTTCGAAACAACTATTCTGCTAGTCTGATCTCTGAACAGAAAGAGACATTATATCACCAATCCCATATCTGACATTATAAAATTGGTTCTATGGATCTGGGATGCTGAGCAACTTTCAGACGTTGTGTGGTATTGGCCTTTACAGGCACACAATGCCAGCAAACAGCTCCATCTGAAAATGATTATTGCACCTCATAAGAATATAATGTTTTCAAGGCTTAGTAATTCCCTTTAGACCGAATCTTCATCAGCTCCCATTGAAGATGCATTGAATAGGATATTTATTTGGACATCACCCCCAATACGAATGTTCACGAAAAATATCTGAATTAATACAAACAGCATTGTGAATAATCAGAGTAAGTTACTATAGAAAGATCCAAAGCAAACAAAACTGATTTCAGTTGTTTTGATGTGACTGAGTTAGCAGTCAGCTACCAAATAACCAAAACAACAGTCAGCCTGCATTGCAACTACTTTAGTTACAACATACAACCACGTCCTTTGACATCGTTAGTTCTGTTCACACATTTACTATCGCCTCTGGCAACATGGCAAAATTCTCCGGACTATATCTTCTAGTAGAAGAACTGTTTGGATTTACTCATCAAGATAATGTTTTAATTAACATGAAAATCACTGTCATTTTATAAAAGTTTTTTTTTATAAAAGCATTAGCACACGGGTCCTGTGACTGTATTCACAATACACAATACTAAGATGCCAGCTGTTTAAATGACTGTATACATTCATCCTATCAAAACAAATTCCGGGATGTCAGGGATGTCTGTGTTCTTACTCTTTATTGATCTTAGCCAAATGTTCAATATTGGAGATTAAGCCGGTCAGGAGTTATGTATTGCTACATTTTTCCATATACAGCAGAACTGTCTGCATTCAGAAAAGGCTGAGAAGTGCACAGGGGATTATTTAGTTTGAACCAGTCTTTTATAGAGTTTTCCTGCTTCTATTGTAGAGGAGAGCAGAGCAGTTACAGAAGCTTATGCAAGCTGCAGCATCCCTCTATGTGACAAAGACAGTTTCTTGATAATACTGCACACATTTTCAGAACATGGATTTGAGTCCATTTGAAGAAGTGCACTCCTCAAATAAGAGGATTAAAGAGATGTCTAATTGTGCTTTATCGAGCCGTATTCCCCTTTTTTTTTCTCCTGAATAACTTAAGCCTGACTAAAACTCCCAAAGACAGACCATAGAAGTTGTTTTTTGTTGTCAGACAGACTGCGGTTAAGTCATAATTGTCTGAGCTTTCTAAACAGAGGAAATCTGTATGAAAATCAGCCAAAGGTCAAAGGCCACACAAAAGTTGATGACATCTTGAGTAAGATGCCCTTATAAATAATAATTCTCTTATGAAACGACATAGAACCATATTTAACATTTTCACTATCACACAGGTTTCTTAAACTTAACCATCTTTTAATTAGCCTAGTTTGGAAGCTGTTGCTCTTGGATGCATTTTCAGGCCATGGGCATTGTTGCTAATGCTGATTGTGCATTGTTGTTAATCATTGATCCAACACACAAACCTATAAAAGGTCTGTGTTAGCAAACAACTCTGGTAAATGGATAAACATAATTCTTACAAAAATTTCATATTGGATACACAATGTAACAATATTTTTAAATATCAGTGTCACTCAGGCCTCTGGGAGGCTTTTTTCTTTTTTGCTAATCTAGGACATTTCTGGGGCATATTTAGCTTTAGAATGGACTCCACAACTGTGGACGTGTGGTCACCCTCACTCACTGGATACACCATTCCATACTGCAGTGGAAAACTGGCAAATACTTTAGCAGAACTATTTCATTTTCATTTGACTGGTCTGTGCGTGCATGCACTGCAGCTCTCATCTTTACCTATTGTGTTATTTAACTTGCAATAACCCTTTACTATGCTCAGCACATGTAGTTCTCAACACTTTTTCTTTTGCAAGACCTTCGCTATATTCACTTCTTTGAATTCCAAGAGCCTTTATATTCAGATGTACATTCAGAATGCAGCTGTCTGAAACTCTCCTGGCCAGACACCAGTAATATTGTTGTGCCTTCCAGCCATCCAATATATAGAGCACATAAAGTCAGTGAATGAATGCAGCGAGAGGGTAAGGCAAGGTCCAATGGGATGCTATGGATCTCATTTCTCAACTTTAAACTACACAGCAGAGGTTACAGTAATAAGCAAAGAGGTAGAGATGAGGAATTAGTCGATTTTCTCACCTGCATTCCCTAGGACCTTAATATAGGACCTAGATTAGACGCAGATTAGAGCCCCGGCTCAGCTGTAGTTCATTGTGACTAGCCGATGCGACGTGAGACGTCATTGATTGAAATGTGAGCCCTGCGTTATTTCCATTGTCTCCGGGGAATTCAGATTGATTGCTTCCAGTTACATTCTTGTTTTTTTTATTTTTTTTCTACTTAGAAAATATCCCAAAAAATCAGTTTTCTATGGCTTCTGGGTAGCTCTTATTCAGACACTGACTTGAACCTCCATGACCCATTACAGGACCCCAGTGCCATGCCCCGCCCCACCTCTCAGGACCTTGCTGGATTCTGGGACCTCCTGCAGCTGTCCATCGATGACGTCGGTGCCAAGTTTGATGAGCTGCAGCAGATCAAGGACAACGACTGGAGGCCAGTGGAGAAGAGCCCAGACAAGAAGGTGGGTACAGGATTCCTGAAGTGTCGAGTCTCAGTGACAGACATGGAATTAGGGACATGATACTGTGTTCCTACTGACTTACAGAGTCAGTTATTTCACAGATATTTCACAGTCATAGCCTTACTTAGACATGGATGACTATTCGTAGTAAGAAGCACAGAGGTATGGTGAATTGGTACTGCTGTTCTTGCGGTCAACTGCTTAGTGAAGCGCCACTCGGTGTCCTTGACATGACACGGTACTTTAACCGTCCTTGGAGAATTATTTCCAGCCACTCAAACGGATCGTAATTCCAACTGCTGCCTGTGCGTGATGAGTGAGAATGCTTTCTGATTGCTGATCTGATTTTGGTCTAGTCTGTCTCTCTTTCTTCCTGCGTCCAGCTACCACCTGTCGTACCAAAGAAATGCATGATGGGGAAGAGAGGGATGACCAGGGAAAAGTCTCTGGACCTTCCAGACCGCCACCGGCAGGAAGCGCGCAGGAGGCTGATGGCGGCGAAACGGGCCGCTTCCTTCCGTCAGAACTCAGTGTCAGAGAGAGCAGACAGCATCGAAATCTACATCCCCGAGGCCCAGACTCGCCTTTGAGAGAATGGGTCAGCGCCCCCGCGCCCCCACCCCCCCCTCAGGCCAACCGTCAACTAGGCTCTCCTTTAAATAGCCTTTTTCTAGACTGTCTACTGTACACTTCCCTCCATTTACGTGTCTCCCCATGACTTCACTGTCATCTTCTGAGTTCCTCTGAACTCCAGCCCTCGCTGAATAGGACATCACGAAACCCTTCTTCCATTCCAAATGTGTATTAGTGGATATACTATATGTCTTAGAAAAAGGATTTATCGTTGGTTCATCTTCTACTTGGTTTTCGTTGATTTAATCGTGTTACATGATGGAATAGCAAACTCCTAAAGCTCTAATTGAACAAACCCGGAAAGGTATGTCTGTTTCAATGTTTGCAAAGTGCAATTATAAAGAGCAGCTTTGAAATCTGTCAGGAAAACAAAGAGAATACCCACCCAGTCTGGGTTCAAAAAGTTCCCAAGTTATGAATTGCTGACCACATTATGCCTCCAACTCCAGGTGGAAACTCCTACAAATATCCTACTTTTGTTTCCAAATGTCCCCAAGCTAAAAATCACAATATGTTTCAAGTGAATCTATTTGTAAGTGCCAATGCTTAAAATACCTCAACCGTGCATGCCACACTGTAGCTTCTGACCACAGGGCAGGTCATCCCATCTGAAATATTTGTTTTTGTGCCGTACAGTCTTAGTAAGTTGTTTTGTCGGTGTTGGAAAATGCAGCGTTCTACCCAGTCAGGTAGAGGTCAAGGGGTTAAGGTAGGCGTAGGCTCATAACCTTTCACCTTACTAGAATATCACCTGGACAACACGATACTGTTAACATTTCACATGTAACAACGTTTACTTGAAGCAGACAACATGCAAGACTTGTGCCAACGTTTGTCTAAAAACATTACCTTATTTAACTGCAGTGGGAGGAAAATACTCTGTGTGGTTTGCTTAGCTCTAGATCAAATATACGTAGAATAATGCACTTTTGCACTTCTTATACTTCTTTGTATTTCCAAGGGAAAGTTCATGACAGTATTGCTATATCTGAATTGCAAGAGGAAATTAATATTCTTAATAACATGGTTGATTTTTTCACTTGATCTCACCATGCCTTCCTACATGTTGTTGTGTTTCACCAAACTGGTTCTTTAATTTCTTCAAACATCTAACCCTCCCCATCCCTGAACTCAGCAGTAAGTGTATATATAAAAAAGTGAACATTCAAACAGCACACATTAGTTACATGCGTTCATTCATCAAAACATTGCTTGCACAATCTTTTGGTAAACATTTTTTATTGTTGATTGTCTACTAGACAAGTGAGTGGTGTGAAAAGCATATTTACCGTTTTTAGGATCTGCTACAAGGTGAATCCGTCCCAGGGAAGGGGTACAAGGGAAGAAACGTTTTCATATTTTATTTAGTGACTAATGCTGTTTCGTTCCCTTCTGAAAAAAGACGATGTTGGAGAGATTTACGTGCTCTCTTGTGTTTGGATAGAACTTCCGGGAATATGAGTCATCTTTACCCCTGGGTAATTGTCTTCTCACACAGCTCTGAAATGTGCACTACTCCAGTGGACTGATGTGATATGGAAATTGATGGGACTGCTGTGTTCCCAGCATTATCTTAAGACAGGGAATGGCAATGACCAGGGCTTGTTCTCAGTTCCAAAAGCCCAACGAGGCATTAAAACATATGGGACTTGAGCTGTTAGGGTGAGGGATGAGGCGATTTGTAGGAATTTCTTCCATGTTCTAGGAAGCTAATTACTTCATGTGATGACCGGCTATCACACTAGAAGCTCTGCCGTAGGACATGTAAAAGGTCATTATTCGGGAAGCTTGTCTGTGGCAGCATTGCCAGTTCCATTGTCACTGTCTTATATAATGTCCCTGAGACAGCAGATAGCAGAGCAGGCTAATTCTGCTCCAGCCTTGTTTCTGGCTGTTTTACCAATAGACTATAGCGCTTTGTCATATTTTGGGGTAATGAATCAAGTCAATGGTGCTGCTTTTTATTCAATCGATCCAGAACTGGGTAAAGAATCAATGCAACACTTACAGTAGCACTCTCAGCTAATTGATATGACATACTATCTATTTTTGATACTGAGAAAAAGAATGATTGTTTATTTTTGCTATTAGGCTGTCTAAGCCTGGCTTCTATTGTAACTGGTACAGAGAGAGAGAGAGAGAGAGAGAAAGAGAGAAAGAGAGAGAGAGAGAGAGAAAGAGAGAGAGAGAGGGAAAGAGAGATTTTTTTTTCATATCGCAGTCATTATACTGTACTGTACATTTCCTTGGGAGACACTTTGTGTCCTATTTGTGTTGACGCAACGGCGTTGTAGTGGTACTTTGCTGACAGCTCCAGAAACACAGGTCGACTGGAAAGTCACTCACCTATCACTCCGCAGAGACTTGGCCCCACCTTCACCCCCTTACCAGCCCAACAGGCAGAGTGTGGATAAGCAGACACACACACACACACACACACACTGCCATCTTACGCATCCTCGCAAAAAGATGTGTTTTGATAGCCTGGTCCTGCGGGTATGTTCAGTTATAGATGTTTTGAAACAGCATAAAAAAGAAACATTTTAAAAGGACATTATGCAACACTTTGAAGCATATAACAGCTTGCAGGATACAGAGAAAGGTTGGATTTGTTTGTCAACATCATTCTATCCACATCAAATTTAGTCTGTTTTTTCCCTCTTTGTGGATTCATTTTGTAACATTACCAGTTAGTTAAGATGAAGCAGGTGAATGTAAAACATTCCCTTCCTTCGTTAAGATGCGTCTGCTTTCTGCTTACATCTGTCTGCATGGTGTGATGTCAATCATATGGTCATAGGGAGGTTTACCCGACCTGGCCAGGATGACAGGCCGCCGTGATTCTGATGCACATCTGTGTATGGTACACCTGTACAAGGTGTTGGCAGGTAGGCAGTGTTCTCTGGCTGTTCCCACGGTGGTACACAGACGGCTGTTCAGATGAGAGTGACACACGGATACATGCTGTCTGAGGAGCCTGGGATCTTTGCCTTATGTTCTGATGGCGCGCCATGCCGCAAAACTGTGGCGTAGAGTCTGACGGTGGCGGCGATGGGATTCGTCTTGACAGGGCAGCGTGCTGGTGAGGACCACGCGGGGCTTACACAAGCGTCATCCCTTGAAGGTCCTGAGAGATGAACCAGACTGAAGGATCCTCAGGCTCAAGCCAATGGGGCTGACGAGTGTCGGTCTTCCGCAGAGCGAGTCACTGTAGCGAATCGGTGCATTTGGCTTCTGTTCAGGATGACAGGCTAAAGCACATAATCACGGCATTATATGGATTACATAGGCGCAGTTTGGCTCCATGACGGCCCTAACTCTCCCGGAGGACGCACACCCCAATGTCCTCTCGGCTTGGTTTAAGGGCACCATTAAAATGACAGAGGCGTGTGTGTACTTATTTATATGCAAATTCATCAGGTTTGTGCCCAATATTGTATCTTCTTCTTCCGTCTTTTTTTTTTTGCCTTGATGAGAGAACAGTCATCTGCTTTGGCTCCTATTTCAGAGGTGCTTTCTTCTCCAGAGTCCCATATTTGAAGTTGGATTCCACCCAAACACAGTGCTCATTAAAGCATCATGGTGTAACATGATGGCCCAGGGAATGACAAGTAGCTTGGGCAGGTATAGAGCTGCTGGAAATTCCAATTTAAAGCTCAGATTCAGTCTAACCACTATGGCTTTAGCAGTGTATTCATGCATAGCTTAGCTTTTTCAATATGTTTTCTGACTGTGTGATGAATGTTTAAAAGGTCGATGGAAATGAAAAAGTGGAATAGTAGAATGTACATACGGAGGATTGGAGGAGTTATAGGGGTTGTTCGGTATTGAAAAGCAAGCTGCATATTTGTTTTAGTCAAATTGAATTTATTAGAATAATTCTGTACTCTGTATTTTAATTACTCATCATAGCATTATATTTTCTACATACCAGTGCCATTAGAATAACAAATTGTGCCATATTCTAAAATCGTATTCTCAAACCTGCCATAGTCAACCATTAGAACTCTTCTGTTGGTTAACATCAGCGCAGATCTATTCAGATGAATCTGCCTTCTCTGAGCCTGGCCCACCATTACAGACATTTATTACTGGGTTGTATTTCTCTTTATCTGCCTGCATTTACTGTATTTTATCAATGCCAATTCAGTCCACCAGATGGCACTAAAGTTTGTTTCAATTTTACAAGCACACCAAACGTGATTTATAAATGCTTCCCCTTGATATGTTACCCCAGATCACAGACTGGTTGCACTGTATGTTCAAATGTGTCATGACAGCATCTCTCACAGGAGGCATCAGGCACTTCCAGTGTGTCAGCTATACCCAATCAAATAACACAAGGTTTTGTCCAAGGCTGTGCTATACTTCTGCTGGTCATTGTTTCAGCTGGTGTGGATAAATGGTCAACCCTAACCACACAACACCTCATCACATGTCCCTGTTTCACATGATGTATCGGTGTCCAGGACAGCGCTCTTCATTTATACACACAAGACTTGTTTGTTTATCTGTCTTTCTGCTCTTGAACACCAGACTTTTTTTGACCTTATTGTGGAGAAAAGATGATACACTGATTCACTACTTCCTGGATCTTGGAATGTGAAATTACTAGACAAATTAAAAAGGTAGTTGTTTAGCTAAAATTATTTTCATCTCTTGTATATCATATCTATATTGAGGATGAATATAATGCCAAATATTCATTATTTGTAAAGAAATATATATATATATATATATATATATATATATATATATATATATATATATATATATATAAAATATATTAATATATAATATATGCCTCATTGAAACAGAACTTTTTTCTGCTCTTATCATTGTTTGTTCCTTGGTTCAGGTTATTTTAAATTGCTGTTATGATGGCATGCAAAATATTGATACTGAATGTAGGATTTGTTTATTCATTCTCTTTGTGTTAACAGTACTGATACTTATGTTGATATAGTTATTTATCCACCTATTTATCAAAGATGCATTTATATATATTTACAGTATTTGGATTTTTTATATGTAATAATGTTTACTGATTTTCGCATCGTTATTTATTTTGTATCTGTTATTTTAAACACAGCACCACTGTATTTCTGTATTTTCTCAATTTTTCCCAATGAACTCTGAAGATTTTGCTTCTTAAAAGTAGGTTGGTCATTGCTGATATCATCGGATGTAAATACTTTAGCAATTAAATTTTTTGATGAAAAACGTTTCAGAGGGAGTCAGTGGTGTCTCAGTATTTTCTTTGTTTCTGTAAGTTTAAATGAACTTCTGCATGAAATGTATAATTAAGTGTAACAATGCATCAGCTTCCCTCACCTCTAGTGGACATTGTTCAGTTATACCGTGTATGCAACCAACCACAAAAATTTACTCCTCAAATCAAACAGCAAACCAAACTTTATGATGAATTATATGACATTGACATTTTAGAAAATTATCTTATCGAAAGTGACTTACATTCATTATTGTGTTTATTTACTACCTAAGAAAGAAAGTGATTTAGTGGTGCAGTGGTCTAAAGCCTCGTTCACACCAGGTACGGCATAAAATTACCATACGGTAGCTTAAAGCAACATCGCAATCAATCTACCCAAACATCGCAATCAATCTACCCAAACATCGCAATCAATCTTCCTCATCTTCATAACCAGTATCGCAAAGATGGAGGAGAGCCTCGTTTTGTTAAGCAAGGCGACAAGCAAGAGCTTCTCTCAATTTAGGTTTCATTGTAGTAGATGAAATGAAAACTTTTAAGTCAGGCAGTCTATATACAGTGGATATAAAAAGTCTACACACCCCTGTTAAAATGCCAGGTTCTTGTGATGTAAAAGACTGAGACAAAGATAAATCATGTCAGAACTTTTTCCACCTTTAATGTGACTTATATCGTGAACAATTCTATTGAAAAACAAACTGAAATCTTTGAGGGGGAAAAATAAAACTCACAATAACCTGGTTGCATAAGTGTACACACCCTTAAACTAACACTTTGTTGAAGCACCTTTTGATTTTATTACAGCAATCAGTCTTTTTGGGTAGGAGTCTATTAGCATGGCACATCTTGACGTGGCAATATTTGCCCATTCTTCTTTGCAAAAGCGCTCCAAATCTGTCAGATTGCGAGGACATCTCCTGTGCACAGCCCTCTTCAGATCACCCCACAGATGTTCAATTGGATTCAGGTCTGGGCTCTGGCTGGGCCATTCCAAAACGTTAATCTTCTTCTGGTGAAGCCATGGTTTTGTGGATTTGGATGTGTGCTTTGGGTCGTTGTCGTGCTGAAAGGTGAACTTCATCTTCAGCTTTCTAACGGACGCCTGAAGGTTTTGTGCTAAAATTGCCTGGTATTTGGAACTGTTCATAATTCCCTCCACCCTGACTATGGCCCCGGTTCCAGCTGAAGAAAAACAGCCCCAAAGCATGATGCTGCCACCACCATTGCTTCACTATGTGTATGGTGTTCTTTGGGTCATGTGCAGTGCTGTTTTTGCGCCAAACATACCTTTTGGAATTATGGCCAAAAAGTTCAACCTTGGTTTAATCAGACCATAACACATTTTCCCACATGCTTTTAGGAGACTTGATGTTTGTTTTTGCAAACTTCAGCTGGGCTTGGATGTTTTTCTTTGTAAGAAAAGGCTTCCGTCTTGCCACCCTACCCCATAGCCCATTCATATGAAGAATACGGGAGATTGTTGTCACATGTAGCACACAGCCAGTACTTGCCAGAAATTCCTGCAGTTCCTTTAATGTTGCTGTAGGCCTCTTGGAAG
>JACXGI010004277.1:0-21292 GCA_016801175.1 Esox masquinongy
ACGTCCAGCTGGGAGGAGACCTCGGGGTAGGCCCAGGACTAGGTGGAGAGATTATATTTCGACACTGGCCTGGGAACGCCTCGGGATCCCCCAGTCAGAGCTGGCAAATGTCGCTCGGGAAAGGGAAGTTTGGGGTCCCCTGCTGGAGCTGCTGCCCCCGCGACCCGATACCGGATAAGCGGATGAAGATGAAGATGTATGGTATGGCACGCCTATAGTCTATAAAATACTGTTTTGGTTTTATAGAAAAATTTACAATTTCGATACTTTCCAATACTGTACTTAAAGGGATAGTTGGTCCTTCAGGCAGATAGAGTCATTTCTTAAAACAATCCATTATTCAGCTCTGTCTCAGTCAGTAATTAGCGTTATTAGCAGTTTGAAGTGTTTTGGAGTAGTTTTCCGCTTGCAATGCAACTTTGTGATCGCGGTACGAAACGTTTCCATTCATGAATTTGGACGATGCTAATAACACTAATTATAGACTGGGACAGAGCTGAATAATAGATTGTTTGAAAGAAATACTCTATGGGCCTTCTGGAATACCTTTTGGTAAGTAATTACTTTTGGGAATGTAGCGATCTTATCTTGATCTGGACATGTGTTTGAAAATGTTCCCAGGCAATGAGGGGTCAGTAGTAGCAGGTCATTGTCAGAACAGTCTGAAAAGTAATAATGAATAAGTGATAACACATAAATGAAAATATAGCAAAACTCTATTTACAATGGTATTTCTCCAATACTAATCATTAAAACCTTCCTGAACCAAAGAAACTCAGAGAAATTAGAAGACCGTAGACAGCCCTTAAATGCAGGGCCAGACCTAGTCCTTTAGTTAGGTGCTGTTAGGCAGTAGGCAGTACACAGGCGTAGGGAGACAGAGGACTTTTAATAAAACAACGAAGATGTAATAAAAACTGAAAATATAAATGAAAACAGAAACAATGTTACAGTGGCACAAAACCCAAATAATGACTGACTACATATATTAAGGAAGGAGGAACTTAAATAGGGACAGTGATGAGGAACAAAGGTGACGGCAATAACAAAGAACAGGCGTCTGTGTGCCAGGGTGTTGGATGTAACTGGCCTGCCATGCCAGGATGTGACAGGTGCTTTCTCACATTGTGGGCAAAACATTTTAGTGGATTGATTTTCGTTTAAGTTCTACACATTTTGACATGAGCAAGTCTCATTTTTTATGTATCTGCAATTCTACACATTTTTTCACAGGGCCATTTTACTACTATCCACAAATTTGGGTTATGACTTAAGACGTTCATATGATATCAGAGTGGGAATTACAGAAAAAAAAATCTAAAGAGTTACCCTGGAAGTCCGGACTTTAGAGCACATTCCCTGCATACCCATATCTGGAAGTTCTGACAATGTGTTGGTAGCTGGCTAAACTAACTTAACCTAGAAATCTAAAATATTTTAGCTAACATGGAGTAACCGAGTGACTAAGAATAGGTGGTGACTCATTATCAAATTCTAAATTGCACACTGAGTATGCTATGATACAAACGCTAAACAGTAAGTTGAGACCCAAATGTAAAAAAATAAATAGCCACTATTTATGTTGATTATTGCCTGCTTCAATGTCGACATACCAATACAAAATTGCAATCAACACATTCAAGCGTGGACAGGTTGATTCAGGGGCTTGCTCACTGAACTCACCAATGTAAACCTAAAAGCCACTTGCTGTAATGTTCTCTTCAACAGACTAACACCGATCAGCCATAACATTATGACCACTGACAGGTGAAGTGAATAACACTGATAATCTCATTATCATGGCACCTGTCAGTGGGTGGGATATACAGTGAGGGAAAAAATTATTTGATCCCCTGCTGATTTTGTACGTTTGCCCACTGACAAAGAAATTATCAGTCTGTAATTTTATTGGTAGGTTTATTTGAACAGTGGGAGACAGAAAAACAACAAAAACATCCAGAAAAACGCATATCAAAAATGTTATTGAAAAATGAACATGTTAATTGATTTGCATTTTAATGAGTGAAATAAGTATTCAACCCCTCTGCAAAACATGACTTGTACTTGTACTTGGTGGCAAAACCCTTGTTGGCAATCACAGAGGTCAGACGTTTCTTGTAGTTGGCCACCAGGTTTGCACACATCTCAGGAGGGATTTTGTCCCACTCCTCTTTGCAGATCTTCTCCAAGTCATTAAGGTTTCGAGGCTGACGTTTGGCAACTCGAACCTTCTGCTCCCTCCACAGATTTTCTATGGGATTAAGGTCTGGAGACTGGCTAGGCCACTCCAGGACCTTAATGTGCTTCTTCTTGAGCCACTCCTTTGTTGCCTTGGCTGTGTGTTTTGGGTCATTGTCATGCTGGAATACCCATCCATGACCCATTTTCAATGCCCTGGCTAAGGGAAGATCTTGCATGGAGCCCCAGACAGAGGGAGATTGGCAGTTCTTTTGTATTTCTTCCATTTGCAAATAATCGCACCAACTGTTGTCACCTTCTCACCAAGCTGCTTGGCGATAGTCTTGTAGCCCATTCCAGCTTTGTGGAGATCTACAATCTTGTCCCTGACATCCTTGGACAGCTCTTGGTCTTGGCCATGGTGGAGAGTTTGGAATCTGATTGATTGATTGCTTCTGTGGACAGGTGTCTTTTATACAGGTAACAAACTGAGATTAGGAGCACTCCCTTTAAGTGTGTGCTCCTAATCTCAGCTCGTTACCTGTATAAAAGACACCTGGGAGCCAGAAATCTTTCTGATTGAGAGGGGTCGAATACTTGTTTCACTCATTAAAATGCAAATCAATTTATAACATTTTTGACATGCGTTTTTCTGGATTTTTTTGTTGTTATCCTGTCTCTCACTGTTCAAATAAACCTACCATTAAAATTATAGACTGATCATTTCTTTGTCAGTGGGCAAACATACAAAACCAGCAGGGGATCAAATCATTTTTTCCCTCACTGTATTAGGCAGCAAGTGAACATTCTGTCCTCAAAGTTGATGTGTTAGAATCAGGAAAAATGGGCAAGTGTAAGGATCTGAGCGACTTTGACAAGGGCCAAATTGTGATGGCTAGACGACTGGGTAAGAGCATCTCCAAAACTGCAGCCCTTGTGTGGTGTTCCCAGTCTGCAGTGGTCAGTACCTGTCAAAAGTGGTCCAAGGAAAGAAAAGCGGTGAACCGGCAACAGGGTCATGGGTGGCCAAGGCTCATTGATGCACATGGGGAGCGAAGGCTGGCTCGTGTGGTCTGATCCAACAGACGAGCTACTGTAGCACAAATTGCTGAAAAAGTTAATGCTGGTACTGATAGAAAGGTGTCAGAATACAGTGCATCGCAGTTTGTTGCGTATGTGGCTGCGTAGCCGCAGACCAGTCAGGGTGCCCATGCTGACCCCCTGTCCACTGCCGAAAGCACCTACAATGGGCACGTGAGCATCAGTACTGGACCATGGAGCAATGGAAGAAGGTGGCCTGATCTGATGAATCATGTTTCCTTTTACGTCACGTGGATGGCTGGGGGTGTGTGCGTCAATTACCTGGAGAACACATGGCACCAGGATGCACTATGGGAAGGAGGCAAGCCGGCGGATGCAGTGTGATGCGTTGGGCAATGTTCTGCTGGGAAACCTTGTGTCCTGCCATTCATTGGCCTCTTTCAGCAGGATAATGCGCCCAACCACAAAGCAAAAATGGTTTAGGAATGGTTTGACGAACACAACAACAGGTTCAAGGTGTTGGCTTGGCCTCCATATTCCCCAGATCTCAATCCAATCGAGCATCTGTGGGATGTGCTGGACAAACAAGTCCGATCCATGGAGGCCCTAGCTCGCAACTTACAGGACATAAAGGATCTGCTGCTAACGTCTTGGTGCCAGATACCACAGCCCACCGTCAGAGGTCTAGTGGAGTCCATGCCTCGACGGGTCAAGGCTGTTTTGGCGGCAAAAGGGGGACCTACACAATATTAGGCAGGTGGTCTTGTTATGGCTGATCGGCGTAAATACAACAACAAACTGTGCTGCTTCCCAGAGGTCTCATGAGGTTATGTGCGATGTGGGTAGAAAACATACGGCACGGTCCCAGCACAGACTCAGTTACATTTAACATGTATTTATTTTTTCCTATTTTTTTTACATTTAGCATTTCCTGTTATCCAGTGCGATTTACAGTAAGTGCATTTGTCATTAGATAGTTACCAACCAATTTTGCTCAGTGGTTATTCTTCAACTCAAACCTACTATACACTTGCTTGGACTTCATCTTGTTATAGTGGTTAACCAGGTCCAATTTGCTGTGGCCTAAGGTCATACGTTTGTGTTCATGCCGATTTATCCCTGGGGGCGGTGGCGGGGGATTCTCCGGCTCGGCCTGGGAGAGGTCTGGCCCTGCGAAGGGTGTGCTGTTAAAAGGAACCTTCCGATAGTTGTAGGTGTCCTTCTCCGTTGGGGGAAGGAGGTCCTTCTTCGTTGGGGGAAGGAAGAGGTCAGTAAGCTTGGTGAGGAAGGGGTTAGAGGAAGTCCTTTGCTTGGGTGAAAGTGGAGTCTCCTGCACTGAAGACTGTGTGTTGGGGCTACTGTTGAATAGGTTTGACTTGTGATCATACACACCAAGAGCCTGAAACTTAGATGTGGTTCCCCCGACGCTTGGTCCAAGGAACTCAGCAGAGCGAGACTTGGACCACTCTGTAGAGGAAGGGCGTTCAGAAGATGGGGTTTTACTGTTCCCATTGTGAGAGCCTCTGGTGGCTTGTGGAGGGTGATTATGAGGTGTGGGAGATAATGTTCCTCCTCTCCTCTCAGGGCTCATTTGAGAGTTGCTGGGCTCTTTCTTGGGACCTTCATTAACCTTGTAAACTGTATTTGTCATGCCAGGTGCTGCCTTGACACTGGACATGCTGCTGCTGGAATGGCTGCTAGAGTTATCCGAACCCGGGACCTTCTCCCTGTCCCGAGGCCTCTGGGTGAAGCGGTCTAGCATGTTGGGTACCAGCACAGGGTATGGGTAGTGTGGAAGACCCTCTTCATCTGGGTTGTGGAAGCAGTCAATGATCTGAGAGTCAGCATAAAGGCAGCGGAATTCTCGGTCGAAGCTGTCAGTGATCTGCCCAGAGAAGTGCATCACCATGTTGCTGTGGACCTGTGCCGAGAGCCAGCTGAAACTACAGAAAGGGAAACACGACCAAAAGACTGTGTTCGTCAACTGCAGGAGGGTAGTTTTACAGTGCGCACACAAATGTGCAACGTACACGAATATACCCAACAACACACAATGGGCTAAAAATGCCATGAATACATCCCTATCCAGTAATGTTAAACTTATTACCTTAGCTGCACAAAATGGTAAAAAATGGCATTGCACACTATATACAAATCCTCTTAGAAAATATGTAAGTACATCCTGTGTAAGTAGTAACTCATTCTGGTTAAAAACCGACATATCAGATTTAGACAACATGCACCAAGCAATTTCAGATCAATTTCAGCACGTACTGTAAAATTTAGGATTTTTTCAGGATGTGTGAGGCTTTTTAAAGTTGTATAAATCAACTTATAGCTAAATCTCTTTGTGTGTCAGTTTACAAAAGGCATGATATTATATCTGATTCATTATAACATGAAACAAATTATAATGTGTTGTAGTTGTATTTTATATAATACCTGTCATCAACAGATTTTTAAGGGAAGCATGTTTCTAAACCAACAAACAAGTATTTACAGGCTCACTTTAAATTCAATATGAATACTGTACCAGAAAACCAAATAATGCTTCCCTGTGTTCTTCAGTATTTGAACAATGGTAAACAGTTGGAGTCAGCTTGGTGTTATAACAGATCACCTTAGACTGTTGGGGTCAGTTTGGTGCTACAACAGACCTTAGACTGTTGGAGTCATAAATAGATGTTTAACGTACTGATTGCCCTTTCATTGTTTTAAATGCCTGTCTTGAGCATGTGCTTGACTGTCAAAAGGGCATACTTGCCTCTGAGTTAAAGGTTTAGCACATATTAACAAACAGCAGAATAATGAAAAAAACTATTCAAACTGTAATTTTGATAGATAAAACTGAATTGCAACTGACAAATTTGCATTGACTGAGAGTTTGGCACATGTGTACAAACCTCATTGTTTGCACATTCACCCTCAAGTTAAACTCTTGTTGCCCTTCCTACAGTACCTGTAACAAAAAATCATCAGACCAAACCTAAACCTAGAAAGCCACATATTCATTATTCATATCATATTTTTGCCTCTACAGTGCCCTGTTGGAGCTGTGACAATGCTTTCATTTTTTAACCTTCATTAAAATATTTTTTTATTTAATCACAGCAAACCCGCCTTACCTGACACAACAAACACTTGTGACACATCCCACAGGACCTCTTCCATCTACTGTTTAAGGACATCTATTGGCTACTAGGTGGCGGTACAACTTACTAAATCTCAAGGGAGGGACAGCCCAAAGCAATTAGGAATGGGATATTTACCTAATGACTAAAATGAAAATGATGTTTGCCCAAGTAAATTTCCAGAGCAGGGATGTGTAAGCCATGCAATATTGGAATTCCCAGTTACTGCTTTATTTTAGTGTAAATAGATGAATAACTTGGACTGTATTTCCCAAAGATACAATAACAAAGTTCTTACCTGTAGGACCCAGCGATGACTTCCTCACAGTCAATAATTAAAAACTTTTCCTGGACCTGTCCGGTGAACTTTTTCCCACTTTTGGTGCAATACGTATCTCCACACACACTGCGTATTCTCATGTTCTGGAAAGACAATTTCACAGGCTAAGTGGTAACTCTAACACCAGTTAGATGAACAATAATTAATTCATGATGACGAGTAAAGAGTATCAACCCATCTGTAGTTTTCACACATTTCCACAATGCGTATAATGAATGCATTCACATAGAGACGCAGAGAGAGAGAGAGAGAGAGGCAGACAGAGAGAGAGAGAGGGGCAGACAGAGAGAGAGAGAGAGGCAGACAGAGAGAGAGAGAGGCAGACAGAGAGAGAGAGAGGCAGACAGAGACTATAAAACATCTATATTAATGAACTGACTCAAATGCTTGAACAATCAACAGCCCAGGACTCACTCTAAACGACACATAAATAAAATGCCTCCTGTATGCAGATGATCTGGTTCTACTGTCACCAACAAAAGAGGGCCTACAGCATCATTTAGATACACTGCATCAGTTCTGCCAGATCTGGGCACTGACAGTCAATCTAAAAAAGACAAAGATTATGATATTTCAAAAAAGATCCAGATGTCAAAAAAACAGATATCCTTTCTTATTAGACACCACTCACATAGAAAACACACACGCTTACAAATATTTGGGACTAAAAATGAGCTCCACAGGGAATTTCCTGGCTGTGAATGAACTGAGAGATTAAACAAGGTGTTTTTTATGCCATTAAAAGGTATCAAATTAGACATACCAATTAGGATCTGGCTCAAAATATTGAAATCTATAATTGAACCAATTGCACTATATGGCAGTGAAGTGTGGGGCCTGCTTCCAAAACAACAATTTGAAAAATGGGACAAACACTCAATTAAAAGCCTACATGCAGAACTCTGTAAGAGCATCCTGAGTCCAGAGAAAAACTCCATACAATGCATGCAGCGCAGAACAAGGCCAATTCCCTCTTCTGATTAATATACAAAAAAGAGCCACCAAATTTTATAATAATTTAAAAACAAGCCAACCCCACTCCTACCACAATAAAGCCCTCCAATGCCAGGAAGAAACCATAGAGAAGAACCCCTTTAGCCAGCTGATTCTGAAACTAAGTTCACAAACCAATACCAACCCAATAAAACATCAAGACAGCACTCAGACAATCTGGCCCAATCAAATTATTACAAAACAAAAGGAAAATGATATCACCTATTGGCAAAACACCACAAAAAATCAAAGCAAACTTCAATGCTATTTGGCCCTAAACAGACAGTATAAAGTAGCAGACTTCTGACCACTGTGATTGATATTCAATATTCAATTCATGGCATGAATGGATGGTGGCCACTGTTGCCAAAGCAAACATGCTTAAGTAGCAATAGTGATACAGTACATAAATAAATACAATGAAACTATAAAAGCACAATAAAAATAAATAATACAGTATACCAAATAATATTGACAGTTTTACAGAGAATAAACATAAATAAATAACAAACAATAATCCAACATTCTGAAAAACAATAATCTACATTCTGGGTGCTATTGTTTCTCTTTTGTAATGACAGCTCAGGACAGTCAGCTGCCAGGTCTATTGTTTCTATATTTTCACCCAAGAGAACGCACATTTTCTCCTCAGCAGATAGTTCCATAAAACTAGCAATAACTTCTTTAAATTTCAAGAAACATATCTCTAATTGACTTATACTTAGAGCAGTGAAGTAGGAAGTGCAGTTCATTTTCAACTTCTCTTGAATCACAGTGTTTACAAAATCTCTCTTCTCTGACCACCCATGTTTTTTTATGCCGTCCTGACTCTATAGGCCGGCTTTGGTCACTGAGTCTATACATTGTTAGTAACTTTCTTTTTTTATATTCTTTGATGTGTACAAGGTGTTGTGCTAACTTGATATCTCTATTTAGAATTTGGTAACATTGAAGTTTTTGATTACATTTAATTTCATTTTGCCCGTATTTAGTGGATAGAAAACTTAGAAAAACTCTAACTACGTACAGACACAGCGAGCACAACCTGACCACAGAAACAAGTCGTCACAGAGAGGACAAGTTGTGCTCCCTCTGCCCAGAGAGAGAGGTAAAGACACAGCAACATTTTCTGCTACACTGCAAAAACTATGCAGATATACGGGAAATATTTTTCTCAAAATTTAAAACCAAAATTGAATACTTTGAAAGGACAGTGGAATCTGAGAAAATGTAGCTTATTCTAGGAGAAAAACCCATTTGTTCTATATTAGCGGCAAAATATGTAGATTCCTGCCCCCCCGAAGGGACAACCAACATAATAATGTATCAGGATAATGAAACTACAGTAATACCTCTATGCTTTCCCCTACTTACTTATAACTGTGATTGTTGTTCACTGTTCTGTTTTAATTTATTTATTTTGTTTGTTTGTTTGTTTGTTTTTGCCTATAATTTTAATATATATTGATGTTTGCTTTGGCAATGTATGTAGTAACACATTCCATGCCAATAAAGACATTTAAATTGAACTTAATTGAGAGAGAAGCAGACAGAGAGAAAGAGCAGGAGAGAGAAAGGAAGAGAAAAGAGAAAGGGAAATGCAGACTATACTGAATACATTCTATTCAGCCATCCATCTATCAACATCCACCAATCAGGAACTTTCTGTAAGCCAACAAGGTGAACCCAAGCACCCACCACCACACCTCAACCCTCCTCCATTACTTACCCCCAGGTGAAAGTTCTGGATGTCCAGGGCAGCACACATGTCGACAAAGTAGTGGAGGTTCTTCTCATCCAGTAGAATGTACACAGGGACCTTGCGCTTGTTCGAGGCCTCCATTAAGTCACACAGCAGATCAACATCTGTGAAGAGGTCCATGACCAACCCTATTACCTGTTCGCACAGGTAAACATTAATAAGTACAAACATTAATGGAAGTAATGACAGGGTTCAATTCCATTAGCATTAGTTTGATAATTTTATCTACAGGGCTATTATCAGGTCTAGGCAGCAGGATAGTTTTTTTTAACACTAGGACTGCCAAATGCCTACGGGAAAGTGGTAACTAAAATTATTGTAATTAAAATAAAACTGCCATTTTGAAAACTACACCCTCCTCCTTCCATGACTTTTCCTAAATAGGCGTGAATTATATTGTTCCGTTGTCAGAATTTTAAACTCACAAACGGAAAACTATTTAAAGACTATTTACCTGGGTTTTTTTTACCCTGTTTTCCAATTTAATCACCAATAGCCCCGGGCACTTAGCATTGGTACCCAAATGGTGTCGCTAATCACCCCTCACTGAATGCATGACGTCAATGGATGAATGCGCGATACTCCCAGATAAATGATAGAGTCTTGGTTGAATTTGAATGAACTTACAAATGAAATACAAGATTTCCATGACCATTCAACAATTTAATTAGGCTGTTATTGAAACAATGATATAGGCTACTTGACAATTCAACATATGGAGATTCAGTCTTCTTGTATAGATGAATTTATCAAATGTAAATCTAAAATGTAAATCTAAATAATTATTCCTAAAACAAAATACCAGACATTCTTTAGCAATCACCAATTCAACAAACTTATTACACCGTTACTGTTTTTATTAGGAGAGAAAAACAAAATCGCAAACACACCCTATCATCCCTCTTTGAATTTTCTCTGCTTATTTTACTGAAGAGTAAGATTCTACAAATGCAATACGCTCAAGTAACTATTCACAAAACAAAATACCAATGATCACCAATTATCAATTCAGCAAACATATTACACGTTATTGTTTTTCATCAATACAATTGACAAATTACTTTTCTATATTTTCAGGTAGGCTACTGTAAATCATTCTTTGAAATTGTGTACATATTGTTTACATTCTTTTTCAGTTGTTAGATGTACATTTCAGTTGCTCATGCCACCTTGCACCTTCAGTTACACATTCTTACATCCTCTGCCAATACTCTGCTAATCAAATTTACAAATAAAATTAATTGAATAATACACTGCAATGTTTTTACTTGAAGAGAAGGCTGTGAAGAGCAGTTATAAGCTGTAGGTATGAGAAGTCGTAATGATGGGAAGTCCGGGGTGATGTGATGAGGAACAGGTGTACGCAATAGTGGAGAGTCCGGGGTGTTCTGTGAATGCAAAGCTAGCAGCCGGAGGCTGTCGTGATCACGGGAGGCACCATGACAGTGAAGGCTACAGCAAATCATCCTTTCATTTATTCATTTTTCAATTTTTATCAAGCAACCGTGCTTTAGGCCTATGTACAGCTATTCATGCGGATATCATTTGATCGTCGCAAACTGGTCGATATTCTGTTATTTTACCTTGTAGAGATCAAAATGAAAACTAAATTCTAATGGATTTATTTTTGAATAATTTAAGTGTTGTGTAATTTTCATTTTGTACATTTGTAGGGCCTAATAAACAAATTAAAATACTATAGCCTGTGTTCTTAGAAGTAACGTTCTATGTATTCTTTTTTTCATATTATAAGACCTTCAATACAAACACATTACTGTATTTTTCAAATTCATTAACCATTTAAAACAAACAAATTCAGTAATTCATAATTTTTTAGCCTACTCTATATAGTTTGATGACGACCTAGTAGATGAAATGATGCTCTGGCTGGATGGTGATGGTGCGGAGAAGAATGTGTATGCTAATAGGGCCGATTCATATGCTAATGACGACAAAGGGTGTTCAGCTCTGGCTGATAATGTTCGTCTTAAAGGCTTGGCGGTTCTAGTGTTAAAGAAAGTACTCAAATAACAACAAAATCAGCTTTGACTACATGACAAGATTCGACATGTGCCTGAATCTAGTTGCTTACTCCTGACCTATATTTAGCCAATATATCTTGGCTAAGAGCTGTTCTTTATTGATCTAATTGAGTTGATAATCATTTAATAAAATCGATAAGGTATCACTGGGGTTTGAGGTATATTGCCAATATAGCATGGCTAAGCACTGTGTCCAGGTATTCCACAATGCGTTGTGCCTAAAACAAATGACTGGTTTGAATCCTGAATGTTGACTGGCTATAACCCGTGGTATATGTAAGCACACATCCCCTTGTGCCTTATTGCTTACATATACCCCGGCTATCACCATTCAGAATTCAAACCTCCTGGTTTATAATAGACCGTATACCACGTGTACGACATCACTTTTTACAGGCCAAATTGATCCTGTCAAGTTTATAAGAGCAATAAGGCTCTTTTTTTACATGGTATATGTAAAAAAAAATGTTTACATATACCATATCAGCAAATTAGCATTCATGATTCGGAGAACCTGGTTTATAAGGTTTTCCACGGCTTTCTGCCAATCTGCACTCAGGATTTGAACCACACTCTATATAATACTGTGTTGTTTATCACATCTGTACTTTACATTATCAGCAGCCAGGTATGAAAAATAATTAAAATAATCATATTACAAGCAGAATCATCTTTATTCATGAAGTACATGTCCATGTGAAATTGTGCTATTTATGGTAAGATAATTTGGTAACACTACTCATGAATGCCCTCTTCTTGATAAAATCACATTCATAAGCCTTGTGTGTAAGGCTAAGTACAGGGTGAACTCTTATAATGGCTTTATAAAGCGCTCATTGGAAACTGTCGTATTCATAGGAAAATATCACATTAGTTGTAGGCTTATGTGCCTTTATAAGACTATTGTACAGCTTAACACACACAGCTCAACTTCAAATGATTGTGAAAAACATAACTTATGCTACAATTAATGTATGAAATCCTATAGACCCTAAGAAACAAAAGAATGTCCTAGTTATCTGCACAAATGTATGCTGAGGCCTCTTGCCCAGAAACAAAGACTTGTATCGCTACCTATTTGCTTTTAAATAAATTAAAGTAACCAGCTAGGCGATATGACTATTTAACACTGCTTTTCCACATGACATCACATTGTGAAACACCCATAGGCTACATCAACATGGTCTCATGGGAATAGATAACACAGAATACAAAATGTGACAGATGAATTTATATGATGTTAAGTTACGTTTGGGTACATTACAATACGGTCCTATGTTGATGTGTATCACATTTGCAAAAACATCTATATTACGAATACTACTGTAAGGTATATCTTACGAATTTAGAAAACCGTGTGATTTGTAATGAATTAGATTCAACATATTCTAGTTACTACATAATTAGATTTTGGGTTAAGATTAGTTGTTGAAGTACTGGGGAGAAGGTTAGGGTTAAGGTTAGGGTTAGAAACCGAAAAGGGTTAGGTTAGGGTTACCAGTTAAGGATTAAAATGAAAAAAAAAAATTTGCCCCTCTCAGAGTGAATGTGACTGCCCCTAGTGGCCGGTCTGTAATCTAAAAATGTAACAGATCTTAAGAATTTGGCACCAGCCTGGTTACATGGGCATGTTTAGACAAGACTGCAATGTTGTTCAATTAACTTTATGCACACGAATACAGCCAACCATATGTGGTTATTCAGGCTTTAAAATAAAATAATGGTGGGCCTATTTTTGACTATATATGTTTTTTTTAATCAACGACTTACCTTTTTTGCTTTATTTATTAATGACCGAATGAGGTCTTTCACATTGTGAGTCTTGTCTCTCTGGAAATAGATCTGTGTTTCTGAGGGTCCGTATCGATGAGGGTTTTCTGGCCATCCTAGTTCCAGAATTGGAGGCTCCTCGTCAGACATCATTGGGAAATAAGTCCCCGAGGTGAGCTCTGACACCGTATCCCCCTCTCCAATGTCCCTGTCAGTGCCATTTACCCTGTTGTCAGAGCTGCAGTTCTTAGCCGCATGTTCAGTAATATAACGAATCTCAAGCGAAGAGAGAAAGTTTAATTCCCTTTCCACTGTCAGAACTCGTCTGTATTCCCTTTCTCCTGACTCCAGTAGAGCGTCTGTTGCCAGCCTGGCCGTCTCATTGTGGCTAAGCTCGAGCGTCGATCCTTGTCGCCATGGGTTCTTCACTTCTTCCAACCTTGTGGCGAGCTTACCTAGTGGTTTGCGACCGGAATTATTTGTCGGCCGGAGATCGTCGGAGCTCATCATTGTGCCTACGCAGCACAAAGGTAACTTATGCCTGTGACTCTCGTAGTCTAAAACACTCTATAGAACAACAGCAAACTTCATAATATATTTACAAAAACAGAAAGTAGTTTCAAACGTCCAAAACTGAAAAATACTTGACTACACTAGTTGTCAAACATTGACAGGGACTGCAGGTATTGTTAATTTTTTCAGAAGTACACCGCCTCCAGCTTACCTGTCTACCCGTCTTTAGTCGTATTGGGTGGTGCCTAATGTAAACTAGCCCCACCTCTCGCTCACGTGATATGAAACGAAAAACCTATCCCGTCGTCTGGCTGTGATAGCGCGTAACAGCGAGGGAGGGCTCTATACACATTTTCCAGCATGATTACTCTGAGCTCTCTAAATTCCACCCCTCCCCGTGAGTGGGATAAAGTTATTAAACGACAACGTAAGAATAACTCCCCTTTGTTATGTTATTGTTGTTGTGGTCTGTGTATAACAACCGGTGAATGGTTGCAACTTCTCCAAATATAGGTTACAAAACAAACCAACTTTATATTATTAAACCGCGTGGCCTGTTATACTCGCATAATATATTTGTTTTATTTATGTAATAGGCAAATTTCTTAAGCAGTGTCAGAGGGCTTCGGGGTTGTGGTGTCCATCTACTTGGTCTACAAAATTAATTTGATTTAGGTCAAGTCACACAGCAGATTAAGGTCTGTGAAGAGATCAATGCCCCATGAACCTATTGCTCTAACACTTTCTTGTAAGATTTACCTCTACTTCGGATATTATCATTGTACATTTTAAAGATCTAATAGGCTTGCCTGGTCAGTGATACCAGCTTGGTTCAACTGCCACTTCATTTGAATTGTAAATACAGAGACTAGGGAGGAGTGCATGACTGTGTAGCGGGATATAATTTACATGTCATTATCTATCATCTGCACATAAAAGGTGACTGCAAATAAAAAAGCAGCCACACTTGAATAACAAGTTTTTAACAGGGGGAAATCAACAAGGCTCAGACGTTTTTCTTATTTTGCCTTTCCTTAGTTTTTCAGGTGAAATAAATTGATAGGCTAAAATATAATGTTTGAATTTGCCATAATGTATGACATTTTTCCCCAAAAAAATGTCATCATTATTGGCCACATCAATGTTTTTGCATGTTGAAATGACAAGCAGATCAATAAATGCATGTGGGCTGTGTCCAGAGTCTTAAGGCATAATCCAGATCCGCTGCAGAACCAGCTGGACAAGGACAGGGACAACCAGGTGGACAAGGACAGGGACGACCAGGTGAGCTGTGGGCAGTGGACAGTGACAGAAGGAATCATCAGACGTCAACTAAATCAGCAACACAACCAGGAAAACTTTGGACAAAGTTGTCCAAAGTTCTGACCCTAGTCCCCGGCAAAATAATATAGCAGCATAAAACTACGGGCTGAGACAGTCTGCAGACACTGTGGCCCCTGATTAAGGTATAAATATAAGGTGACACACATCCCAAACTAGAGCATCTGCTAAATTACTAAAATGTAATATAAATGAAAGTCAGAGACAAAAGGTTGTTGACCTTCATAAATTACGCATAAAAAAAGCTTTGAAATATAGCTATAAGTCTGTGTTGACAAACAACGGTTAGACTAGAGTGCGTAAAGGCACACAAGAAACAATGAAAATGGTATAGGCTGAACAGGCACTCAAACATAGGCGGAGCATTCACATGACTCATGTAATGGGAACTGACAACCTGGACGAAGACACAAGGGAAACGGGACAGTCCAGGGATGCGTTGCAGTGCACATGGGAAACAGGATGATGGCAGCTAGTAGATCGGCGATGCAGAGACACAAAGCTGGGATGGGGGGGTCCCAGGTGGAGTTGTGACACTTCCACTAATATGTTTGAATCAACTGGAGCTGTGATGAACCTGACTGGAAAAGGACTTGTGCATTTTGCCTCCATGTACAGTAAGAATGATTGTTTGTCAGGAAAATATTCTCCAAGTATCACAGTTGAGGAATTGCAAAAATTGTTTGATTCTTCGGATTGCCAGGTCTCCAGAACTGAAATTAGATGCCACATAAAATGCCAATTAGTTATTTGGACAACTTGCAAAAGAAAAGCCTTTACTCTCATCAATACATTTTTGTCAGCATCAGGAGTTTGTTACACAATATTGGATATTGATTGGAACCAGGTTCTAAGTCAGATGAGACTAGAGATTTCAGTCTAGCAAGATTTCCAAATCGCTTGTTAGAATAGAGATAGCATGCCACTGCATTGTATTTTACCTCAGATTACTATTATTATTTTTAGTGTACAATTCAAGCTTTTAAACAACAATTATATTTTGGTAATCTTTTTTGCTTAAAAAAGATTACCAAAATATAATTTTGGTAATCTTTTTGGACCCCAAGGGGTCCAATAATTTTGGAGGTCACTGCAAAACATAGCTTCGTGAAAATAATCAGGTTTAGATGTATTCTATTCTATTTTGTCCCTTTAATCACTCACCTCACCATCACCCTACTGTCACCTCACCTTGCTGTGACAGTCCCCTAGCCTTTACAACTCACCTCACCATCCACCCTAAAGTCCTCACCTAGCTGTGAAAGTCCTGTTCACCTGTTCCTCATTTCTATTGGAAATGGAATTGGTGGCAAGATATCTGTAGCAGGTTGAGGTCACTTTTAGACAGGATGAGAACACTTTTTAAAAACAGGTTTTTTTAGAGAATCTCAGCAATTTAAATGGGGGTGATCATGGGACCAGATTGTGCCTTTAACACAGCGACTTAATTGGCTGCTTGTGTGCTTCTTAACAGGTCGAAACATTCATGAAACCTTCATGGATGTTCAGCTTGCTGTTGCTAGCACTTCTGACTTGGAGATGAACATTGGGCTGAGTTTATTTTAACTGAAATGAAAATATTACTTTTAATGTGAATGATCTGAATTTTTGTAGAATGATATTTCTATGTATAAAAGATGAACCTATAAACATGACTAAATAATTTTGAGAAAGAACCGCAGCAATCTCACAATTCCCATTTGAAAGGAAGTGTTGAATATAACTTTCTGATTGGCGTTCCAGAGTGTGTCGGTAGGTTTTTAGGTTGAAATCAATGACTATAATGTACAGTTGTGCTCATAAGTTTGCATACCCTGGCAGAAATTGTGAAATTATGGCATTGATTTTGAAAATATGACTGATCATGTCTTTTATTTAAGGATAGTGATCATATGAAGCCATTTATTATCACATAGTTGTTGTTTTTTGGCTCTTTTTTAAATCATAATGATAACAGAAATCACCCAAATGGCCCTGAGCAAAAGTTTACATACCCTTAAATGTTTGGTCTCCTGTGTGTGTCACACAAGGTGACACATACAGGAGAAAATGGCCATTAAAGGTTAATTTCCCACACCTGTGGCTTTTTAAATTGCAGTTAGTGTCTGTGTATGAATAGTCAATGAGTTTGTTAGCTCTCACGTGGATGCACTGAGCAGGCTAGATACTGAGCCATGGGGAGCAGAAAAGAACTGTCAAAAGACCTGCATAACAAGGTAATGGAACTTTATAAAGATGGAAAAGGATATAAAAAGATATCCAAAGCCTTGCAAATGTCAGTCAGTACTGTTCAATCACTAAGAAGTGGAAAATTCGGGGATCTCTTGATACCAAGCCAAGGTCAGTTAGACCAAGAAAGATTTCAGCCAAAACTGCCAGAAGAATCGTTCAGGATACAAAGACAAACCCACAGGTAACCTCAGGAGAAATACAGGCATTTATTTATGGAATTTCTTGAACTACTGTACATTTTAGAAATATCTGCTTTTCTATTTAACTCTAGTCTTTGCTTGTGACATGTCTGAATGATATCAGTGGAAAACACCTTGACACGCCTAACTGCTTCTGGCACACTGTAATTTGGAGTGACGAGACCAAAATAGAGCTTTATGGTCACAACCATAAGCGCTATGTTTGGAGAGGGGTCAACAAGGCCTATAGTGAAACAGAATACCATCCCCATTGTGAAGCATGGTGGTGGCTGACTGATGTATTGGGGGGTGTGAGCACTAAAGGCATGGGGAATCTTGTGAAAATTGATGGCAAGATAAATGCAGCATGTTATCAGAAAATACTGGTAGACAATTTGCATTCTTCTGCATGAAAGCTGCGCATGGGACGCTCTTGGACTTTCCAGCACGACAATGACCCTAAGCACAAGGCCAAGTTGACCCTCCAGTGGTTACAGCAGAAAAAGGTGAAGGTTCTGGAGTGGCCATCACAGTCTCCTGACCTTAATATCATCGAACCTCTCTGGGGACATCTCAAACCTGCAGTTCATGCAAGATGACCAAAGACTTTGCATGACCTGGAGGCATTTTGCCAAGACGAATGGGCAGCTATACCACCTGTAAGAATTCGGGGCCTCATAGACAACTATTACAAAAGACTGCACACTGTCAGTGATGCTAAAGTGGGCAATACACAGAATTAAGATCTAAGGCTATGCAGACCATTGAACAGGGGTCAGTTCATTATTTTCTTTGTTGCCATGTTTTGTTTTATGATTGTGCCATTCTGTTATGATCTACAGTTAAATGTGAATCCCATAAGAAATAAATGACATGTTTTGCCTGCTCACTCATGTTTTTACAAATGGTACATACAGCTCTGGAAAAAAAAATATTTCCTTTTCAAAAAAGTTTGAAAGGAAAGTTTTGAGTGAGGAACAGAAGGGTTAAAATTAAGAGACCACTGCAAATTGAATGCTTCTGTTCCTCACTCAAAACTTTCCTTTTCTACTTTTTTGGAAAGGAAAGAAAAAGGTGCAGTGTTCTCTTAATTTTTTCCAGAGCTGTATATTACCAATTCTCCAAGGGTATGCAAACTTTTGAGCACAACTGTATATTCCAATTAAAGCTCCGAGCAGCATTTCAGGGGCCAAGCGGGACACAGGAAGCATCTCACTACATGCTCTCTCAATATTTTTTGCTTTTTAAAAATGCCCATTGCCACTAGTAGTCAGGATATCCAATCAAAGAAGAGGAAATCAAAAAGACCTTGAATCCAGAAAAGGAGCCAGGCAACCGTAGTTCAGCTGTCCCATGATTAGAAGGGATGAATGTTGTTGTCCCTGGCTGGTTTCAATCCGCGGTTTTTTATGTGGCAGACTGTCTTTAACCATTAAGCTATTTAGCAGTGGGAATGAAACTTTTACCTCAGCCATTAAATTTTTGCAGAAATAACGTGGACAACAGAACATTTATTAACGGAACTAAAGTGTACTCTTGTACAAAGATTCCTGTAGATGGCTAGCTAATAGCTATAACGTACCTATAATGAAAACAATGACTCCAATCACTCCATGGCTGGTTCGTTTCTTTAGAAATCAGTAAATTAAAGGGTCACATAATACAATTATTCTTGTATATGAGATTCATGACGTGGGCAACAGAACAATTGTTAACGGAACTGAAATGTACTCTTGTACAAAGATTACTGCAGATAGCTAATAGCTATACAGCCTACCTATAACGAAAACAATGACTCCATGGCTGGTTTGTTTCTTTATAAAACAATAACAGTATAAAAGGGTCACGTAATACAATTATTTTCTTAAACATATGAGAATCATGGTATTACAGAGTGGATATATATTGTTGTGCGATGGCTGAAAAGTACCGAGTGGATAAACATTTCTGAGAGACAAAGTTTGGAATGTCTTATGTTGACAGCATAAGATAGGTTATTTCTGGTAAACAAAACATTTGTAAATGTGTCTTATCAAATTGTACAATGGGGATTAACGCGAGAATGTTGTAACAGGCAACAATGCTTACGAACTGTAGTGTGTGTGTGTGTGTGTGTGTGTGTGTCTGTGCGGAGATGCGAGACTTCCGGGTATTGCAGCATGAAATTAATTGAGATTTTTGTATGCCGTATAATAGACTTATGTCGTTTTAAAAAAGATTAATGTCAGTATTAAGATAAATGTTTGCAAGTGTATTTATGCGGCTGAGTTTGTCCATAATAGATAAAATGAAATGACGCAATGTCGCAGCAAATATGTGATAACTAACGGGGTTTCAACCGGTCCGGAAGTATCAAATGTAAACAAATACCTGAACTAAATAGTTTAGCTTCATCCGACCTTATCACAATTTTATTTAATGGTAACGACATAGTTCTGAAGTGGTGAATGTTGACGTGTAACCAATGACAAAGATAACAGGCGTAACCATTTGGAGGCGTACAGGTTGTGTTGTCATTAATAAATCTGCGGCTGACACAGAAGACATCTGCCGTTTCGAGTGCTGTGTAGGCCGTTTACATAGTAAGTACAAGTTATTTAATTTGAAATAATTGTTTTGAATAGTGGTGCAATTATAAAAGCTAAGAAACGACACATTTGAACATTTTAAGAATGTATAAAACAATTACATTATGAAAATGATGGAGCAATCCAAACGTTAAGCTTTTATCTGTTTTTCATATTGTCTGTTTTATTTGTGTGGTTTAGGGGTGTGTGGAATTCAACACAGCCTTGTTTGGAAAACACCTTTTTTGACCTTCAGACATTGGTAAGTAGTCTTTTAACATTTAGTAATCATCAGCTTTAAATACCTGTATACACTAGGTCTTCTGTTAACCCACTGTTTTTATTTCAGACCAAGTAACCAGCATCAGTGTCAGCTGGACTGTGTGATTGTGATTTTACTCAACATCCCGAACAGACACTTTTTGTGTAAGTGTAAACATTCACAGCATGATTCTACCTCAATTTCATTTCTGTTTGGAGCCAGTAAACTCATCCAGACAGTTTTTAGAATTGTTAGCATGTAGAAGTTAAAAAGTTAGCATGGAGATATTAAACATATGTTTATAAAGAAGAAAACGTAAATACTGTCTGGATGAGTACATCCACTGAGTACACTCTCAAAAGAGAGTGGAAATGAGGTAGAATCATCTCTTCGGTGGTGTACCCCTTTATTCTTGGTACAATACTCACACACACACTCAGCCACACCCCCTTTAGAATATTCAGGTGTCAGAGGGTTTAGTGCAGTCTGAGCTGTAACCTTAACATCCCACTACAGTGTGAGGTTGGTTACATAGCAATATGTGTTACATTTAAACCAATGGAAAGATTGCAGCTTACTTAAGATGCTTTACTAATGTGTGCAGATTGCATTTTCTGGTTTGTTTCGGTTTTTAAGCTGTATACCATTTTATACAATATGCTAGAGGATGCCTTGCTAGGTAGCTCCCTTAGCCATTTCTATGCTAACTGGTGGACTTGATCCAATTCAAATCAAGCAGAAAGTGTAGTAATAACTTTAACCTACTCTGATTCCACCACCCTGACCATCTCCCTACCCTGACTATGCTCCTCAATATACAGTTGAAGTTGGGAGTTTATATAGTTAGCCCAAAAGTATTCATACTCATGCCAAATGTTGAGCTATAGTGAATTTTTTTTTGACCAATAGGTTTCTTCTGGCTGGCAATGACATAAACAAGT
>JACXGI010004277.1:21392-55154 GCA_016801175.1 Esox masquinongy
TGTGTGTGTGTGTGTGTGTGTGTGTGTGTGTGTGTGTGTGTGTGTGTGTGTGTGTGTGTGTGTGAAAATCGGAGTCACATAATAAAAATGTTTAATCTTAACCAGGGTTTGGAACTGTTTCACCATAAATTCATCACAAATGTCTGCACGCTGGTGCACCACCACATGCAGCTGGTGCCCCTGCCCCTCAGCCTGAGTCCGCCACTGTTTCACAACGCTTGAAAGCTGAAGGTAATACATCTTTATAGTCAACTCATCAAAACTGTGATGTATGTAAATGTATGTTTGAGTTAGAATAATATTTTAACCTGTAAGTGGATCATTATTTACACGTTAAGTTAGAGAAATGGCGAAAGATAGTGCTAACAACTGACCAGACACTGAACAACCATCAACCTCAACACATATCCATGGATAATACTCACAATACCGCGAAAAGACCCTGCATGTCGGAACCAGGGTCAACCCATCAAGAGGTACAAAACTGTGAATCTGATAATCTACAGATTACACATGCGCAAGTTAATACATTGTTGCACAGGGATACAGACATCAATCCACAGATGCAAGGTTTGTTAACTGAGATTGGTGCCCAGATTTTTTGGACGATCTAGTTGACACTCCCCCCGAGCTCTCTGACGCATACTCATTACAACAACCCAGTTGATTTTCAAAGGTTCAGATCTTTAACACAGAGGGGTCATGATGATGTTAGAGTGACACAACGTAACCAATCTGACGATGTGGAATTACGACAGTCTGTACATTTCCAAAATATGGGGGAAGTTGATGATTTTGGTGTGTTTTCTGCACGCATTATGGAAGGTTTGGATACTTCGATTGTTAAAGCTTCAGACTTTGTACAAGGCTGTTATGGTAATTCCATCGATAGGAACTCTTAATGGAAGTAAGTACAGGGACAAAATTCTCTTGGCACAATTAACAGATTATTTTATATTTACAAATAGAGAGACGTGTCAGAAACTTACAGAATAACCCTCTGAGGAATCTCTGAGGAAAATACATGAACAGTCCATATTTATTAAGTTAAAAGGGGTGTGGTAAGTTACTGCCCAGCTGTCCTATATCAATAATACACATTCCCTTTGTTCTGTCAATACCTAGGTTTTAACCAAGGGGCAGGCTGTCCTCTTCCACATTAAACCAAGGACCTTGTGGGTAACCTTCTCAACTCTAAGGGACACACAACATCTGGACAGAGAACAGATAAACTGATGGTTTAAACTGATTAATGACAATTAATGGATAACCCAATGATCTTCTGAGACCATCCAATGATGACCATGAACAAACACCAGATCCCCCTCTCCTACATTCCTTTTCTTATCTAAACATGGGGACTCAGTACCTTTAACTAGTAACCCATTTATACATGTATAGGACTAAGTATACATCAGCTCAAGAATTTCCATAACAAATGGCCCAGCTGATTGTCTACAGAGTTGTTTGGTGAATCTCTGATCTCCTCGGTATATGCGACCATGAGAGCTGATGGATATAACGAACACACGTTTGGGGGGTTACTTGAAAGTGTTATGCAGAGTAATGCAAAGCTTTTGGTTGAGGAATCACTAGAGCTAGTGGTGCAAATTGTTGATAAACGTGAGGGTGGGGGTACGCGACATAAGGCTTAAACGCTATTGCTAGATCAGATTATCACAAAAAAAGAAGTGGTGTTGAATAATGATTCTACGTACTTTTCAATTTGTTTGATGGGCATGTTGAACCCACAGTACACGTATGATGAGGCCGTGGCTAGTGGTCGTGAGCTACATATAAATGTTGATTTAGCCTTAGATGATTGTGTGGCATTTACAGATATTGGTCGGTTTGAACAGATGACAGGGTCTAAAATAGTATTTTTTCACCGGATCCGCGATGGGGGTTTTACTAAGTTTCAAAACAGCGAGGACCAACATCCTAGAACTGTCTTCATGTACTTGCACGACAACCATTTCTATGGCATCACGAACATGAAAGGTTTTCTGGGGGTGCCATATGTCTGTGATTGGTGTTATACAGGTTTTAACACCTGCGGTGATCACGGTTGTAAACACAGCTGTAGTGTATATCTTCATACCAATTGCCATACCCAGCCTCGGAACACAAAGCAGTGCCCGGACTGTAAGCGATTATGTTATTCCGACTTTTGTTATAGCCATCATAAAGATCTGAAGTTCCACAAAGGCACAGGTCGTTGGGTTAGCAGGTGTGACCAGAAGAAATACTGTGTCGATTGTGGTCATCAATACACTGTTAGTATGACCAACTATAAACCCCACAAGTTCAAGGCTAACATGTGTCCCAATTGTCACGTGGATCTGACTGTTGAAATGAATCATCAATGTTTCATAAAACCATCTAAACCCGAGGAACCCAGTGAGCGCTACATATTTTATGATTTTGAGACAATTGCCAGTTGTCACCTTTATAGCACACAACTCAAAAGGTTTTGATGGTTACACCTTGATGGAACACCTTGTTAACAACGGTATTGGTGTGACACTTATTGCTAGTGGTAGCAAGCTCATGATTTTTACAGACAGCACGTTCAATCAGAGATACATTGATAGTCATTGCGTCCTACCGATGAAGCAGGCGGCTTTGCCACGTGCTATGGGTTTTAAGGACTCGAAAAAAAAGGCTACTTTCCTTACAAGTTAAATGTCAAGGAGAATGAGAAATAAGTTGGAACCCACCCAGAACCACATTACTACGGTGTGAATTCCATGATGGCTAAAGAAAAAGATTAGTTTTTGCAATGGTATGAAACGGTTTCCACAGACATCTTTGTCATGAAGGATGAAATAAAGGCTTACTGCGTGAGTGATGTGGTCATCTTGAGAAAGGGGTGTATGCGTTACAGACTCGAGTTTCTGGAATGTAGTGGTGTTGACCCCTTCCGTTCAATTACGATTGCTTCGGCTTACATGAAAGTCTTTTGCAACAGATTCCTCACGAAGGACACAATTGCACTGGTCCCCTCAGACAACTACAATCGTTGTCAGAAGACATTCTCAAATATCTCAATCCAATGGCTTGAATATCTGGCCTCTGAAAAGCATGCCCTGAACCGGGATGAGATGAAAATTGGGGGTATACTATGTTTATGGATACGCTGAACGTGATGGTGTGTGCACAGCCTATGAATTTCTGGCACGGACACCCAAAATGTAATTGTTCAACAAGCACCAACCTGGTGACAAAGATTCTGTACGGGTTGATGCACCAGCAATGGCTGGCAAAGCTAGAAGCTTTAAAAGAACAACGCAACGTATATGTTCAGTACATATGGGAGTGTGAATGGAATCAGCTTAAAAACACATCCACAGATGTCCAAGCTTTCTTGAAGACCTTTGATGCTCCAGAGCGCCTTCACCCTCGGGATGCTCTTTTCGGTGGTCGTACCAACGCAATTCATTTACGGCTCAAGAAGGGGAGACTATTCAGTATAATGTCTGTAGTCTTTATCCATTCTGCAGCAAGACAAAGATTTATCCGATGGGGCATCCAAACATAATCTTTCAAGATTTCAAACCACTAGACACCTACTTTGGTATTGTTAGGGCGAAATGCCTAACAATAGGACTTTCGCCTATTGTGTCTGCCGAAAGGCCTTTATCACCCCGTTTTACCGCACAGGGTCGGCGGTAAGCTGTTCTTCCCCTTGCGTAGATTATGTGCAGAGTCTGAAAACCAAGTAACTGATTGTTCACATACTGATTCAGAAATAGCTTTAACTTGTACATGGGTTTCTATTGAGCTGGTTAAGGCTGTTAAGAAAGGTTATCACATTGTGAAAAGTCTGGGATTTCACCAAGACATCAGATAATCTTTTTGCAAATTACATGAGAACATTCCTAAAGCACAAGCAGGACGCTAGCGGTTTCCCGCCATCAGTGGTTGACGATGATGCTAAAGAACAGTATATTCATGAATATCATGAAAAGGAGGGTGTGTAGCTTGACAAGGAGAACATTCTTGTAAACAGTGCTAGGTGATCTTTGGCTAAATTGACAATGAATAGTCTGGGGGAAGATGAGTGGGAGGACTAACCATATGAACACAATGTTAATAACAGATCCGGAGGAGTTTAGCCACTATCTTTTCTCCAGTGAAATAGAAGTTAGTAATTTCTCTTTCATCTCAGACACATTTTCGATGGTACAGTGGCATTACACAAAACAGACACCAATCAAACCACAAAACGGCAATATATTTATTGCTGCTTTCAAAACAGCTTATGCTAGATTCGAGTTGTAGTCACTCTTGGAGAAGTTGGATAGACGTGTGCTCTACAGACACTGATTCAGTGATCTTTGTCACACAACGGACTGGGTGCCCCCTCTAGGCCCGTTCTTGGGTGACTTGACCAATAAGTTACCAGATGGTGACAGCATTGCACAATTTGTTAGTGGCCCAAAGACATACGATTACAAAACCGTTAAAGGTCTGACCTTTCTCAAAGAAAAAGGCATTACACTCAACAGCTACAACTCGGGTATTATAAATTTGGAGACACTAATAAGACTGTTTGATAACTTTGTACGAGGCGAAGGTGGTGCTAATGATCACGTCCTTGCTAATGCAGACAATTGCTAGAGATAAAAAAGCCTTCACATTGAAAAACAGAGTAGTGTCCAAGCGCTTCAGAGTTGTCTACAACAAGCGTGTACTGCTCCCTGATTACAGCACAAGGTCTTACGGGTACTAAATCACATTTTACGATGGATAGTGACCATAGCGGGTTTGACCCACGACTACAACACCCATTCAGCTGTGTCATTAGCGGACCCAGTAACTCAGGTAAAATTTATTTTGTGAAGATGCTGCTGGATAATGGTGATGTTGTTTTCTCCAAAGAAATTCAGAATATTGTCTGGGTTTATTCGTGCTGGTAACCATTGTATGATGAAATGTTGAAGTTGAGAGAAATTACTTTTATAGAGGGTTTACCAACATCGTTGTGTGATGTCAGTCTATTACCGATTCAGGAAAACAACCTTTTAATTATTGAAGATTTAATGAAAAGTGCATCAGAGAGTTTGGAGATAGTTTGGAGAGAGTTTTCACACAATATTCACACCACCGTAACCTGAGAATAAACATTTGAAATATATCAGTCTGTGTGGAATGAATGTATACATTATACAAGTTTCACTTTTTGAATGGAATTACTGAAATAAATCAACTTTTTGATGATATTCTAATTATTTGACCAGCACCTGTACAGCTATTCCAAATGAGCTTGTAAGGCGTAAAATCAATTTGTATAAACAAATGCCTGGAGACACACTGGATTATTTTGCCACACCCCCGGCACCTACTTCCAGTACCAGTCCCCCAGCAACTGGTTATCAACCAACCAAAGCTTTCTTTGTAACCCCTACCACAGACCCCACAAAATGGCTTCCATTTTAACGTGTTTTTATTTTGTTTGTTTTTTAATCATTTGTGATTCATTGTCAAAATGTATGTTTTGCCTTGACTATTTGTTGTATGAATAATACTATGTAAACATCCATCTTGTTTTACAATTGCCTTTATTTTTTAATAATAAAAAAGCCATAAGATATACTTTTAACTGTCTTTCTTTAACAACCATGACATAAATTAAGTGATTCACAAGAATGAGCCTACTGTATACAATTAAACCTTTGTCTATCATGCTTACTCTGATACATCTTAGATACAAACTTGGAGACTATCATATCATTTTTTCGTAAATCATCAGTATAAAAAGACATAACATCTTTGTAACTCAGACCTCTTGTCATTTGATAGAGAAAGAACACACAATGTTGTCCACAAGTGGTCGAAATCACATCCTGGACTTGTTTTGAGCTGTATTCCACACTCTCACGGGTTTGCAGAAAAGCCTTGATCGACTTGGGAAATTACAGAAAATCTGGGGAGTTTCCAAAACTGTCATAAAACCTTCCGACGCCGTCGTCTGTGATGTAAATAGGCAGCCAATGTTCTCCGGGGTGATTCGATGGGAGTGTATTAACAATCATCCTTGATGCTACATGTCGGACAGGTCCACTGGGTAGTTGGTCGCATGCCAGCACAACATAGAAATGAGTCCTAGATAAAAATTGGTTCATCACGCCAGTCAACTCTGCGGTATTCATTTCTCATCTGTTTGGGTAATGTTTCCTAATAGTAGTCAACCATGACTTGCCTCCGGTTGGACACTTCGATAATGGAGTAAAAAATTTAATAAACAACCAAATTAATTGTGTGGGGTAGTGCTTGACTGAACCTCATCTCAAGTCGGACATCCCCAGACTTAATCAGGGATAGGTGTTGACCACATTCTTCATCTGGTACACAGTTGAATGCATAAAGAGCATAGCCGTGTAAGAAGTCAGACTGGTCAATAGCCATGGCTTGGTCCTTTAGGTGTTTTCCTGAAGCTAGGGCCAATTGGTAAAATTCACACACTGCTAATCCCAATGTGTAATCTGGTTGGAATGGTTTGCTAGGAAATTGTTGACCGTCCACATACATAGCCACAAACTCCAAATTATAATGTTTGAAATATAAAGGATTTTTTGCACAACTTCCTTTAAAACTGTCATTGTCCACCAATCCAACGACAATGCATTTTGGTAGGGCTCCTAAAAATAGGTTTTCCTGGTTACAGAAACGACTCCCCGCAGGTAAACTAAAAGTCTTCATACACACCCTTTCAATCTGGTACTTTGCATTGGTTGAAAGTAGCGCTTGAGCATGTCCAAGTTTTACGGCAGGTGATACAGTAACTTTCTTGACAAAAAGTGATGCTAAAACTATGTGCAGACGATAATGCACATCCCCTACCCCCATAAGACAGAACTCATCTTTACAGCGTACAATCCTAACCTTTATGTCCACGCCGTTTTACATGAGTTTCTCTTGAAAGAAGATATCGCTATGAACAGGGCTGATAATTTTGAATGTTGTACTACTCGCAGAATAGGCAGCACTTTTCAGAAGTCCTTTGTTATCTCCTGCAGGGTCTCTAACATCTTTGTGGCCTGCGGTGTCCTTGAAAAACAAACCAGCTCAAAATTGTCTTTAAAGTATCACTTCCATAATTCAGAATGCTCTCTATAACAGCTCTGTAGGGATATGTGTTGCTACTCTGACAAATTAAACAATCACCCAAGGAGACGTCCACTTGTAAAAATAGGGTGGCTATCGGGTAATTAATAACACCAACACGTGCTCCAGCATCAATATTAGTTCCGTCCGGTTTAGTGACTTTTACACGTAGGTACAGCAAAGTATTGTTCAGATCAATGTAATCTTTACCATTTCCAACAAAATAGAACTCCAGAGGGGCTGCGTCTGATATTGCTGATAGGGTTGGTATTTCAACGTATGTATTTTTCTCAATAGATGTCTGTGTGAAGGGGACTGTGAATAAATCCAACTCTATTTTCATACATTCACCAGACATACGGTGTAAGAGTGCCATCTTTAAAAAATGTTTTTAATCAGTCTTGCGTTTTTCCCTTTGAGTGTCCTCCAAGTAGTATGTTTTCTTTTAACAGCGGCTCTTGTTTTTGTCTTAATCTTGCGTTTTTTACTCTTTGGCAGGCTCCTCCTACTGGGTGGTCTCTTTCTAACACCTTGAGTCATAACCATCAATCCAGATTCATCCTGCTGTTTTTTTTGGTGCGCCATGACGTTGCTGACGAACTCGCCTACTATATTCCTCGCCGCATTTTTCAAATGTGGTTTTGCGATTGAGAAACCACGCTTCAACAAAGGTATAGCCATGCAGAAAAGCCTGCGGAAAAGCCCCCCTAGCCCCGCCCTGTACATTGCTGCACTACCGTGATAACCCGGTAAACATTTACCGGCCTTCGCTGTATTAGTATTCAACATACCTTTGAGGATCATCAGTATTCAACATACCTTAGAGTTTCTGAGGCTGCATCTTATAGCCTAAAAGATTGTTTGACTGGTCTGAAGTGTAATTTTGCAATCACCTTTCCCACTACGAATGAACCCAACTGATTCTGATCACATTTTACTTATACAATACAGATTTCATCAAACTGACTATGTTAAGAGGTACATAGTGTGGCTTGTCATACGTCACTGTGACAACTTTGTTTTTTTTCCTTGTAATATGTACAGTTCTCAACAGCAGGACATGGCTGTCCTCAACTCTTTGATAATCAATTATATCTGTGTAGATGTATAGGGTGTTAAACCCTGCCAGAATATCTGCGGGGAATGGGGCGTTCCACGGGGCATACCACCATTCGCATGGTTGTAAGCCTAATATCTGTTCCAACTTTGCACTAAATTTTAAACTATGGGGCTCGCCTTTTAGAAATATTCTATTTTAAAATTCATCATAACCCACCCATACGCCATGTGGTTTTATATAAAGGTTGATCTCCGCCACTAGTTTTCCAATGCCATTGTAATAACCGGTGGTGAGTTCATATTTCCATGTTTTGTCGTGTTTCGAGTCCTGTAGGTCAAATGCGTTTTCACCCTATGTAAAAGTCTTCCACGTATGTGGGTATTGGAAATCTATCAAGGACACTTCCCAATCACATTTCAAATCTATACCTTTGGCAAATTTTGTGGTATAGCTCGAACTTAAATTGTTTGGATAGACATGTCTCGACGAGTTACTGGGCAGCGTTATGTAGAAACCGCTGTCACCCATGCTGATCGCAGTTGCTGTAAATGACTCGATCCAGCAAATCCTAATGTTTTTGCCCTGTAGGTCAAGGACTTGCTCCGATGCTATCCAACTGTTGAATTTCTCAGGCCAACCAAGCCATTTCACAAGACTCATTTTCTTTCTTTTCTGTACTTTCTCATCCAGAACTGCTTCCACTAAACGTTTTATCCTTAGCCACGTTTATTTTCAATAATTCCTGCTCATAAAAGGTCCCGACGATCACATCACCATCGTAATCTTTTATTCTATACACAGGAGGCACCCTAGGAATGCATTCCGTTATTGTAAAATATTCATCTGTGTACCCTTTTTCATAACCCTTGGTAAACGCGCCTCTCAACTTTGAGAGTCTCACAGTATCTCCAACTCGGAACTTGTAACTTTGATTACCACATCATTGTTGTACCATACAGGTTCTTGAGAACTTGTCTAACATTTTAATCACAAACAGGCTTCATCTTAATAGACCGATGGTAGCTATGGTTGTAACCACAAACCAATTCTTGAATCACATCAACATAACGATGTGTGTTGGCAGCCGTGAGATACCGCCACATTCATGATTTAATTGTTTTATTAAATCTCTCAACAATGCTCGCTTCGACATAATTTCCTGTAGCAAAATGTTTTAATTTGCACTTCATTAACAGTTCAAAATGTGAATTAAAAAGGCCTTCCCCTTGTCCGTTTGGACTTTTTGGGGTGTTCTTCCTTCTTTTAATGTCTTCAAATGCCCACTTTACCTCAATAGCACTTTTATTTCTCAGCACACAAACCCAGGCATATTTACTCAATACATCTATACATGTTAACATAAATTTCATGTTACTGTTTTCCGCACTGTTAGCACTCATGTCGACCAAATCCAGTTGAAATTGTGAATTTATATCATGAACAATAACTCTATTTCTTTGAAAATTAATAGCTACAGGCCAATGTAGCATGTATGTATCCTGGGCCAATAGCCAATCAATTGCCATGCCATTTTTGAGGATCTCCCCGGTTTTCTCAAAATACACTCTTTTCAAACCCTCTCTACCCACATAAGCACCAGGGTTTGACGGGTCATAGTAAATACTTTTTATAATCTGTTCAGACATCGTAGAGCATTGGGTCAATAATGAGAAGTAATACAGCTCTGGAAACAAGAAACCAGGCAAGCCTAGTTCAGCCGGACCGCAACAGAAAGTATTGCCCTCTTGAGATTCGAATCTGGGTTGCCCACGTGAAAGGTGGTGTCGCTAACCACTACACCACAGAGCTCTATGTTCAACAGGTGTCAGTATAGCCTCTTGTGTCTATCCTGAACAAATCCTCTTTTGTCACTGGCCGTTTTAACAGCTAATTGGCCATTGGTGAATGATATTGATGCAGTTGAACTGACAAACGTTTCTTACTAAGTTTACCTCCACCACAAATAGCGTCTATGAACTGTTAGCTTTTGCCACTGGCCGTTTGAACAGCTTATTAGCCAGTAATAGGCTTTACCAGTATCTACCAACTTACAGGAATAGTCATAGGAATTGAGCAATTGCTAGCGAGTCTACCAAAGCTATTTCATTTCATGGCATAAGAACGTATTTTTTTCTTTCATGATATAACAACGTACATTTTCTTTCATTCGTGAATGACATTGATACAATAACTATCAAGAAAGGTGACGATAACTAATCTTTTTATCAAGTGAAACAACGAGAGAATCGTGGAAATAAAATAAATAAATGTCGTTGTTCACAATAGATTCAAACTTGAGCATTCCACGTGAGAGGCACTGTCTTTAACCATAACGCCACGGCATCACGCATTTCACCAGTCGCTAAACACTATTGAGCATTGTGTTAAACTGACTAACGTTTCTTATTAAGTTTACCTCCACCACAAATAGCATCTATGAACTGTTAGCTTTTGCCACTGGCCGTTTGAACAGCTTATTAGACAGTAATAGGCTTACTGGAATCTACTAACTTCTTAGGAATAATCTTAAGAATTGAGCAATTGCTAGCGAGACTGAAGATGAACTTTTCCATGCCAGAAACAGTCGCAATATAACCGTATACAGTTTTAGTTAGGGCTCATTGTAACGTAACTACTGTAGCTTATGTTGTAGCCAGCAAATGTGTTTGTCTATCCTGACCCAAAACGCATGCACGGATGCGTACTTAGAAAATCCACCAGAAACAGTCGCACTATAACCGTAAACTGTTTTATTTCAGGCTTACTATAATGTAGTCACTGGAGGTTTTAGCCAGCGAAGTTTTCGTCTATACGAAATAATTCATAATGCGTACTTCGCTTCGCCTGCGAGGAGATACGAACTCGGGACCTATAGATCGTAGGCCCGCATCTCTAACCACTACGCTATTTAACAAGGGTCAGTCAGTCAGTCACTCATTCACTCACTCAGACAGTCAGTAAGAGACATTCGCTCTTCTTGGCCGGCTCCGCTTACGCGGTCCGGCAAAAATTAAGAGACCACTGCACCTTTTTCTTTCCTTTCCAAAAAAGTAGAAAAGAAAAGTTTTGAGTGAGGAACAGAAGCGTTCAATTTGCAGTGGTCTCTTAATTTTAACCCTTCTGTTCCTCATTCAAAACCTTCCTTTTTGACTTTTTTGGAAAGGAAAGAAAAAGGTGCAGTGCTCTCTTAATTTTTTCCAGAGCTGTATGTGTTTAACATCATTTTATCCAAGTCTTTGGAGTTACACGTCATCCAAGAATTTCAGAAAAGTTACACAAACATTCAGATTTCTACTGATTAGAAAATCTGTAAACATTTTATAAATACAATCTACATCCACAGCATCATTACTTAGCAATTTTATTACACAAACATCTGTTACATATGTAAACACACATAACAGGTGCCCCATTTTAAAGTCTTTGTTGTCAACATTTAAAAATGTTAGAGGTTTATACATGAAGTTGTTTAGAGCATTTGTTTCAACACCATTTGACACCAATTGTGGCCAATCATCAGATGTTTTCCTGACCGTTTCCATATGCTTGTTCACATTATTAAAACGCTTTATACTGACATTGTCTTGGTTTTTAAAAAGGCTACAACCATCAAATCCACTCTTGATAGCTTTGTGCATCAACTGTTTAATCGCTAAAGCCACATAGAATTTGTTTAGATACATGTAAACACGACAACTGAAGTCACCCACACTTAGACAGTAGTCTCCTTGTTTTCGTCGCACCAAGAATCTACTGCATTGCAGCTTCCTCATTAAATGTATTCATGTATTCATCCCTATTTTCACTCAGTCTGTGTGATGTTCGGCTCCAACTTGAGTTTGTGCAGAAAGTTCTTAACTGCCACGTGAACTTCGGTCAGCGGTGCTTGAAAACCAGATGCATTCAAAGCCTTCACCAGCACGTTTCAGTTGTGGTGTTAAAACTGCCTCCACAATGTCATCATAATGGGTCTCGAAAAAATAATCAGGTGGGTCGAGACAAGAATGTCTTTTCTGGCTCGGGTGGTCCACTTCACATCCGATGCATGCTTTGTGGAGAATGGCCGCAACAACGTGTTCCAGGATCATACCCAATGTTGCTTTGATGATCATTAAAACCTGCGGTGCAAGGCTTTTGTCCGTTATGTGATAACTCTTGTCAGCATTTGAAAGGTATGATAGATTAAGAGGTTGTGGGTGAGCGCCAAGCCGGTCAAGTCAATGGTAGTTTCTTGGTGGGTATAACGGTGGAATCGAGCTGTCAGAGTCCGGGGTACCATAGCAGGGTTCAGCGTTGTCATCCAAGGCGTCACACAGCCAGTCCTCAGCCTTGGGTTCTTCAAACTCCGGTTGGCTATATTCTTGGGACATGTTTATTAAAGTCTGCCGGCTGCTTGATAGTCACAGGCGGTCTGTCGATTTTTTGCTGTGTCGAGAAATGTGTTAGCTTAAGGCAGGGCTTCAGGGTTGTATGTCAGTTGAACAGTGCGCAGTCGCAGTCACACTCTAACTTGCTGACATTTTCCGGAAATAGCTCTAATCTAACGGAGTCATAGTGCTTCATTCCTTCGATGACTTTAAACAACACATCTACCGTATGTGTGCCCAGTTTTGGCCCCAAATAAAACACTTTTCGAAAGGTGCTCCATAAACTAGCACTAAAGGTCATTTGATCAGTCAAACCCTGTTTAAACACCTCGCCTTCGGACAGTTCATAAAATGCGACTTCTGGTATTTCAAACCCAATGTTGATCGCTGTAGAATTTGTCATGTTTTGTAATGTACTCGTAGGTTTACTCAGCTTAGTCTGAATGAACAACACCTGGGGTCTATGTGGTTTAAATACACCGACCACGTCAGCCACCTATGGCGTTGTAAAAACATGAAAGGTACCACCCACTGGTTATAGATCATCTGTAGTACAAACGTAACATTGATTTCCTGTGGGATTAAACATTCCAGAACCCTGGCATCCTTTTGTTGAACAGCAAACATCACACTACATATCGTAACATCTTATGCCTTGGGAATTTAACATAGCCGAACCCTGGCGCTCTATTGTTAAACATCGGACTTATCGTAACATCAAATGTCTGGGGTATTTAACATCCCCAGAAACCTGGAGCCCTATTGTTAAACATCAAAGCCACCATAAATTACACCACCATACCATATTTCATCCCCCAGACATGCATACGTCATACAGAAAGTTACAACCCCTAACATACGTCACACAGGAAGTACCACCCCGGAACACATGTCACGCCAGAAGTACCACCGCTGCATACGTCACACAGGAAGTCCCACCTACCAAACCAGAAGTCCCGCCCACAAACCGGAAGCCCGACTACTGTCAAGCAATCATCCAAAAGTGACACAATATGTCCTATATTAACTACATTAGTGGAACTAAACCAGCTGACCAGTTTCCAGATCAGCAGGTGCATCAAACTAAAAAGTTTTGGAAGTGTAAGTTCAGCCCAACTACATAATTTCTGTGATGTGAACGAGACAGGATACAGTGTCGTTTCATACTTATGACAGTTAAATATTGATAAATACTTTCATATGGGATAATGGAAAGGGCAGAGTGGCTCCGCTGAAACAGGTGACAATTCCAAGGCTGGAACTGGCAGCTGCAGTCCTAGCAGCTAAAGTTGATTCAGTGCTGAAGAGAGCTACAGCTTGAACTGGAGAAGTCAATGCTTTGGACCAACAGTACCCCTGTTCTTTGCTACATCACCAATAAGACAAAGAGGTTCCATAACATTTGTGGTCAACCGTGTTTTTAATATACAAGAACTTTCAAGACCCTCTCAATGGCGGCATGTGGTCTCTATGTGTAATCCTGCGGATGACGCTTCACGTGGTAGGAATGCAGACCGTTTCATCAAATCCAACAGATGGATAACAGGTCCAGATTTCCTTTGGAAAGATAAAATGCAATGGCCACTGTTGCATGAGGACCTCGATGACATCCCGTCAAGAGACCCAAAGGTTAAAATGGTAACAGTGAACCACATTGAAATGAAGGAGAAGCAAAGCCCCACAAGTGTAGTGATGCATTATTTCTCAGAGTGGGATCATTTAAACAGCAGTTACATGGTTTTTGAAAGTTACAAAATCCTTTGTCAAAAATGAAAGGAATTAATTCAAGATTTCAACTCAGGAAAAGACAAAAGAAGCATTGAGGAGCAGATGAAGAGCTTCAGATCCAAGTCTGGTGGGTAAAGTCTCTCCGTCTAGGATATCATGCAAGCTGAGTATGCTATCATAACATTCAGCCAACTTCAAGGCTTCCCAGAAGAGATTGGTGTTCTGGAGAAGAGCACCTCTGTGAAAAAAAATGACCTGACCCTTGTTCAAAAGTCTGCATACCCTTAGTTCTTAGTACTGTGTATTGCCCCCTTTAGCATCAATGACAGCGTGCAGTCTTTTGTAATAGTTGCCCATGAGGCCCTGAATTCTTGCAGGTGGTATAGCTGCTCATTTGTCTTGGCAAAATGCCTCCAGGTCATGCAAAGTCTTTGGTCATCTTGCATGAAACGCACGTTTGAGATGTCCCCAGAGTGGCTCGATGATATTAAGGTCAGGAGACTGTGATGGCCATTCCAGAACCTTCCCCTTTTTCTACTGTAACCACTGGAGTGTCAACTTGGCCTTGTGCTTAGGGTCATTGTCGTGCTGGAAAGTCCAAGTGCGTCCCATGCACAGCTTTCGTGCAGAAGAATGCAAATAGTCTGCTAGTATTTTCTGATACATGCTGCATTCATCTTGCCATACATTTTCACAAGATTCCCCGTGCCTTTAGAGCTCACACACTCCCAAAACATCAGTGAGCTACCACCATGTGGGGATGGTATTCTGTTCACTATAGGCCTTGTTGACACCTCTCCAAACATAGCGCTTATGGTTGTGACCATAAAGCTCCATTTTGGTCTTGTCACTCTAAATTACAGTGTGCCACAGGCTGTGAGGCATGTCAAGGTGTTGTCGGGCATATTGTAACCAGGCTTTTTTGTGGCATTGGCGCAGTAAAGGCTTCTTTTTGGCAACTCAACCATTCAGCTAATTTTTGTACAAGTATCGTCATATTGTGCTCCTTGAAACACCCACACCATCTTTTTCCAGAGCAGCCTGTATTTCTCCTGAGGTTACTTGTGGGTTTTTCTTTGTATCCTGAACAATTCTTTTGGCAGTTTTGGCTGAAATCTTTCTTGGTGTACCTGACCTTGGCTTGGTATCAAGAGATCCCCGAATTTTCCACTGCTTAATAAGTGACTGAACAGTACTGACTGGCATTTGCAAGGCTTTGGATATCTTTTTATATCCTTTTCCAGCTTTGTAAAATTCCATTACCTTGTTATGCAGGTCTTTTGACAGTTCTTTTCTGCTCCCCAGTAGCTAGCCTGCTCAGTGCATCCATGTGAGAGCTAACAAACCCATTGACTATTTATACACAGACACTAATTGCAATTTAAAAAGCCACGTGTGGAAAATTCACCTTTAATTGCCATTTTCACCTGTGTGTCACCTTGTGTGTCTGTAACAAGGCCAAACATTCAAGGGTATGTAAACATTTGATCAGGGCCATTTGAGTGATTTCTGTTATCATTATGATTTAAAATGGAGCCAAACGACTATGTGATGATAATAAATGGCTTCATATGATCACTATCCTTAAATAAAAGACAGTTTTTTTTGCATGATCAGTCATATTTTCAAAATCAATGCCAAAATTTCACAATTTCTGCCAGGGTATGCAAACTTATGAGCACAACTGTACATGCTAGGGTCACGAGATGCAGTCCCTTAATTGGATATCATGAAATTGAGGAGAAAGAATGTGGGGTGATATTGCAACTGACCCAGTGCACACTGTTCATAAATCCTAGCATGACTGTCTTCCTTACAAAACTAACAAACCAGGCTAAACCAGACTTTCAACTCTCACAGGTGTGGAGCAAAAGAAATGTGGAGAACAATAATTGTAAAAAAAATTTCTGTAAAATGGATACATCAGGTTGGGAAAATGTCTGACGTTGCCTTTAACTGTCTTCCATAAACTACTAAAGAAATGATCCCCCTAAGTGTAACTAAAGTCAACAATCTGTCTGTACTTGTGACACACCCAGTGTTCCTACATGTCATACACAATATCTTAGACACCACCAGCCCAATTGTGGTTGAATTATGAGTGTTACCCTAGAGATCTTGCATTTACAATTTTATAAGCAATTACAAAGTCCAACATTGAAACGTCATGCCCCACTCCACATTTCACCTAATTAGGTGAAATGTGGTATACAGTGAATTTATACAGTGGAACTACTGATAATTTTTTTGTCAAAAGGTGAAATTCTTTAACTTCAGCTTTCTGGTTGCGGGCTGCAGAATGTATGCTAAAATACCTTGATATTTGACGCCATTGTCTCCTCCATCCTGACCAAAGCCCCTGACCCCACTGAAGAGCCAATGTAGCCACCACTATGCTTGACAGTAGGTACTGTGTACTTTGGTGATAAGCTGTTTTTTCTTTTGGTCAAAGATGTCTTTTAGAGTTAAACCCAAAAAGTTCTACCTTGGTTTCATCAGACATAACACATTTTCCCAGATGTTTTTGAGAGATTGAATGTTATTTTTGGATGTTATGCAATTGTTATAATATGCAGGGAATATATGTTCCTGACAGAAATTCCTGCAGCTCCTTTAAAATTGTTATTGGCTTTAGTAGCCTCCCTGAGGCAGGATCTGCTAATCTTTGCAATGCCCTGGGGGTGCCATCTTACCTACACTTCTTAATGTTGTCTTCACAGTGTTCCATGATACATGTAATACCCTTAATTACTTTACATCCCTTTCCTGATCTAAGCTATCTAACAATAAAAGAATAGCCTTTAGTTAGCGTCTTAACTTTGCAAATAATTTCAAATGTGATTGGTTAATTCTAAACACAGATTTAGTTGTTAAACTGCACCCTGCTAGAGTATGTTTGAACACTAACAATAGTATTACATAATATGTGTTTAGACAATGAGGAAGCTACACTGCTGGTAATTGTTATGCAGCTCATTGTGATAAAACAGGAAATGCTAGTGTTATGAACAGCTATTTGTATCATGTACTGCACATGAAAGGGCTTTGATGCACATTCACAATAATAACAGTAGCTGTACTAAAAGGTCACATATATACAGATGAATATCATGTCAGATCACTCCCACCCCTGTCGGGGCCAGCAAAGCAGTAAACACATTTCTTTTTTCCTTTTTAAATATGCAACCTCAACTTATTTTCTACTGTTCACTTCATTCAGATCTCAATTAATTATCCACATCATGATAATATTGCTGAGTTGGTGTGGGTATCATATATTCCCAGAATTACAGATTGGGCCATATGGAAATTGTAATAATAAACTGACTCCATGTGCTACCTGCTTGCGTTATTTATTAATGTATACATACATAACTCACCAAGACTAATACGCCCCCACCCATTATCCTAGTGAAAACAAACATTGAAAGCTGGAGCCCTGAACTGTTGATATACCCAGAGACATCTGGAACCTTTGGCACCTTCTTTCTCAGCTTCTCTGACTTGTCAGGATGAAGAAACTCAAATACACTATTTGATCGGATTGCAAGTGAAGGGTGGTGTTTCGGGTTGCTCAAGTAATGTGTAAATAACAGCTGGTCTGTTGTAAGTGGAAATGACAGGAACTGCCCTGCAGTGAGGGCAAGTACAAATGACTAAAATTAAATGCTATCACGAATGTGACCGGACTCAAGCTCGTCCCAGCAAGCACTCAGCAGAAGTGATGTAAGTCAAGGAAGCCCCACATTATATTCAGCCAACACTATCCTTTTGTTGCCAATGAAACCACCAAACATTTAGTGTAACATACTGGAGGGTTTGCATATTTAGATGTGTAAATTCTAGGTCTTTATTTATCCCTCAGGGAGGGAAAACATTCTACCTTGAATCAATCTTAGAAGAAAATGTAGCAGGACAAGTCAAGGTCATGTGAAATGATGGGCAACAGAGCACATTCCTGAGGTACAGATAACATGCGTGTAGAGTGCAACAGTACTGCTATCAAGATAACTTTGATAAAAATAAACATTGCACGTTTCTTCTTAAACTTCTTAGCTTGCTGCTTTCAGCCTGCGTTAGTTTTACATGCTGCTCCACCTGGATCATGTTCAACCTCAGGGGAATTGCCTGTAAAGGCTGGCTGTTTAAACAGAAATGTCACAGTAGCAGAAATAGAACAGGTTCTTAAATGAATGGATATAGCACAAGAGAAGTGGGATGTCTACTATGGTCCTTGTCATGCTAGCCTCACGCATTGTTGTGCAAACTACCAGACTTCCAAACTGTAGTTATCGGGAAAGGCGTCAACAAACTATGGGGACAATTCCTAAATAAATCAATAACATTTAATAATCCCTTCCATTAGCAGTTGATACAAAATGCTTGATAGATCCTAAAGAGCCTAAAACCCCAAAGGGTAAGCAATGTAGAACCACAGTGGTGATAAGAACAACTTCACAGAAGGAAGTAACCTAGAGAAGAACCTGGCTCTGAGACTTTTATATAGTGTACTTTGATCTGACCCTTCTAATTTTTACCCCTGCAAACTCGATAGCACAACTTAAACATTATCGCTAGTGACACGTTCTAAGATTTTCCTTGAGTACTTTGGAGTGTGCTATTCTTAATCACGCCACATCAGGTTTAAGCCTGACATCAATGTGGGCTTAAACCCTGTATTGCTGTCCGAGCTTCATCGACATGCCAAATCATCTCCTTAGGGGAACCCTTTTTCTGCATTCGGCATGTTGCTGACCGCTTACATCTAGAGATCAGATCATACATCATCACAAGCTTAGCGCAATGATAACAACAGGGTTGAGATATCCTGTGCCCATTACTTAACACACCCTTAACATAGTAACAAGGAGAGCGCCTGGCATCTGGATGCAGCGCTGCTCCAGGATTCTCATGAAGAAAACAAATAGGAAAAAAACAAGTCAGTGTTTGAACCAGTTCACTCCCAGTTGTGGTGCCAGGGCCTCAATCCAGTTCAAGGAAATAAATTGCAGTCTGACAACATTGTTCTCAACAGCTAAATGTCAAACTTTTACCTGACGCTACTTGTCTGGTCTGGGCCTCAGGACATTTACAGTTTAGTGGCATGGGAACTCTGACTAAGCCAACATGACATTTCCTGTTTAAAGTCTGATTTAGATGCACTATTTTGAGTAAGTTTTCCCCCAACATTTAACTGCATTATCCAACAATTCACTGGCAAAATTCGCTCCAGCTTTCCTCATACCCAAATGGAAAAAACTGTGGTAATTAGAGGCTCAGGATTTTATTGGTCAGGTCGGGAAAAATAAAAGAAAACATTGATAAGATTACCGAAGCAGTACTCAGATCACAGAAAGACTTCTGTAGGAGTAATCATACTAACTTGCTGGTTGCTTATATTTGTTCTATTTAAGACATAATTATACCTGTGTGTATTATGTTTTCTGCATATCATAACTCCTAGAGATATGAGCCTTAGGTTCATGGCCAGGGCAGGCTATTGTCAATGCCAATCCAGGCTCAGTTAGCTGCTTCGCTAAAGAGCACACCGGCAGACTTTTCACTATGTTAGTTAAGGAGTTCAAATTAGCAATTGGGGCACATGTCAATTAAGTGACAAATTGAGAAACAAAAAAGTAACTCAAACAGAAAATCATTGGGTTTCTGTTCAAATTATAACAAAACATAAACGAATAACATTAGATATTACTCACAGAGCAAAACCTACATGTATGACTGTTGGAGGGAAATTTATTTGTATCAACTGCTACAGGCAACCTGGTCCAGGACAACAGACCTCCCCTTAGCGCTTATCCCACCCACTTAGCAACATTACTAGGTTAACGCCATTTTGTCATCTGCTTTGTTCCTCTCCACAATCATTTTCTCAGTGGTCAGTTTCTGGGACTTCATGTTCCATGTCTTACATGCAGAGCAATCAGAAAAAAGAAAAAAATCACTAAAGGCATAATTTATATTACAAGTAGTATGGTTCCACCTCACACAGCTTTGTATTTCACTGCCACCTCATAAACCTCTGATATGTGCTGCTGTAATTTGCCTTCATCTGCCTTTTTTCCATGAATGATGTCCAGCACAGGCACATAACAGATGATTTAAATATGTTATGCCAATTCAAGTCATGGTACCAATATTAGCATTTTTCACATGTACATTTTTTATAAAAGTGATTTTGTTGATCTTCAAAATCTATGTTATGTACTTTCAGTTGATTTGGACATGTGCTAAAAGATTATATTACTGGTGCCAGGACTCAGATGGGATTTGTGCCACAAATGCTAACGTGTTAACATTTGGAAAAAGTGGCCGATAAACAAAACTTAACAACGGACTCATTTCAAACCTTGTTCATAGACAGATTAAAGGGTAAGAAAACCAATGTTGTGTGTAATGTGTCTTTAACATGTGCAACCCTTTATGTTTGTTTAATGATTCACAAACCTAACTAGGGACCTTTTGGTTTATGGACCAACCCTCAAACTGCCTGACTGTGGGGCTTTGGCAGAACAATGACAGAAGAAACAGGAAATAGTGATCAGAGGCCAAACTGTGGAAAGGCGTGACAATCAAACAGAATGAAGTGGCACACTGAATCCCATCTGGTCATGTGATTTGGCTGTCTGAGTGACAGTGTGGAGAGCAAACACCAGGTGATAACTGATCACACAGAATAAAGTGGCACACTGAATCCCATCTGGTCATGTGATTAGGCTGTGTGGGTCAAACACCAGGTTATTGTCGTGAAGGATTTTTTCACATAGATGACCGCGTTCTCTTTACTGCTGTCCTAATGACTGCTCTAAAACCTCCATGCTATAAACCTGCATATAATATCTCTGTGTTAGCAGCCGAGTGCATGGCTGCCCGGAGAGCAAATAGACACGGTATTAAGAGGTAAACCCAGCAGGATTATAGGACGATGTAGTGACTAAGTATTGCAATGATTGAGCAACTGTGCAGTCAACAACATATACCTAGCTTAAGTGAACAACGATTCTGTTGACATTAGTCACTTCCAGTCATCATAAAATTAAACATTTCATAACCAATCTGAATTGTAGTTAATAGTTTAGTCATTTAGCAGACCATCTTATCCAGAGTGACTTACAGTTACGGCATACTTTTTAAGAAGCTAGGTGGGGCACAACTCAGTAGTAATAAGTACTCTGTTTAATTAATTATTGGCAAAAGTCAGTGCTGGGTAAGACATTACAAATAATGAACATAGTAGTAGTCTTTCAACTGCCAAGGGAAATGTATTGTACCACACATCTACCATGATTGTTAGACTAAGGGAAGAACAGTCTGGATTGGGTAATTTCACCTAATGGTGAGAAGACTGGCGCCCCCTGCTGTGGAAATCAGTCTGAATAAACAAACAGGAAATTAAAGGACAAAGCTCTCTGTCCCACAGCTGCAGATAGTCAGCTGAACAGATGGTCAAACACTTCCTATTTAATACCTAACAAACCATCTCCGGAATAGTATTACATACTCATATTCTTTCAGAATTTAACAAGTGCATTATGTTGGGGATTGTCTTTTAGATCCACTTGTGGACCCAGAGATCTGCCAGTCAAGGGAAACCCAATTCCACCATTGCCCTGGTGAAGTCATCTTTCACTGTGAAAGACCTGAGTGGATTGGTTTAAATGCACCGTATCAGCTGGGCAACCCTTGTCCGCTACCAACCTAATCGACAGTGCAAGGCAACCATTGTCCGCCACCAACCCTACTGACCCCACCGACCCTGAAATTTGCCAATTAGAACCACACAAACAAGGCCCCTTGGGAATTATTTGTATTTTGCAACCAGGAAATTCTAACTCTAGCACTAAGATGCAGTTTACCGCTGCAGCTTTTGGAAACTCCGTTTCCTGGTAAAGGAGGATTAATCCTTTGAGACTTGTGAGAGGTAAACATCCAAAGAACATTTTATTTCAGTTACAAACAAAGCCCCATTGTTACACAGAGTGATGACTCGTGGGGAAACTCGCTGAGAGCAGCAGAAGAACTGCTGCACCAGACAAACTTTGACAGTGATGCAGTTCAGAATTAAAAGCTACAAAGTATGCTTTTAAATATTATGGCATCAGAAAAGACAAATACAAAAATCATTCCCATTATTTTAAACATCCCGAACAGATCATCATCTTATTCTCAAAACATAACAGTGAATGGTATTCCTGCCAGGTTAGTTGGCTGATGGTACACTGGTTCGGGATGACGTGCTGGGGGATAGAGAGACAGAGAAAGGGGTGTGTCGTGTTGTTTGGGATTGTCCCATATTGGCTACCCTGCCTACAGTACAATGCTGCTCGTACACAGAAGAGTGTTTAGAGGAGGTGAAGAAGGCCGGTGGGGGGGGGGCACCTCAGAGCCCAGCATCATTGTAGGTAGGGGTGGCCACCTTCAGGATGCTCTGAGCATTCTCCTCCATGAGGGGGCGCCACTTCACCTCCCCTGTCAACAGCAGGTCCTCACCGTCCAAAGTGTCAATGAACTGCATCTGTGTGGATCATGGAGACATAGAAAGAAGGACACAATTAACAAACGGATGCTGCATTTATCATATACTGTCACACACAATCCAGGACAGTTGACTATTTTAAAGCTTGACAAAAACCTCTGTAAACTGTGGAAAAACAGTGGAGTTAGCCACCAGGCTGTTATTATAGCCAATTGTAGTAGTGAGTGATCCCGGTCCCTCTTCAGAAATCAGCAGCCTGCACAGGGATGGAGCGAGAAGATACATCAACCCTGAGTCTTGATTAAACCAGTTGCCTGAGCTCATGGAAGGACGATTCAATGAGAGTAATTAGTGTTGAGTTATGATAGTGTTTTCGGGGCAGGGTGTGTCCACAATATGTGACTTCATCACTGGGGCCATGGGCCTGCGATTTCCTCTCCTGTGGTGTGTCATCAAGCATGGACAGGTTTTACGTGTTGCACCTGTGATGAAAGAGCTCTTGGGCCCCTTGATTATAAAATCTGTTTTCTTTGCAATGCTTGTTCTCCCAGTCTCACAATATCAGCCCGCCCCCCAACATTTCCACCCACCCGAGACTTTGACTAGGTTCTTGAAATCCTTGCGAGCTGTGGGAAACAGTATATGTTGTTTGTTTGTTTTTCCCCCAAGAAGTCCCCCACTTCATCTCATTAATTCTTAGTGGTGCTTGTAATGTGCACATGCAGCTGGCTGGAACCTGTGGCACGGCCCTGGGGGCGAGCCCTGTCTCTGAGTGCTGTGATGGAGGACGTCTTTAACATGAGCAGGCAGGACAGTGAAACGGCCCTGGACCACATAAAAACCAATAACATGCTACAGGACTGGGGGGCGGGATTGGGTGCCAGTAGTGACCGTGCCCACAGTCACTCGTCCCCCAAAGCCACTTTCATTTGTTTTTCTCACTCACGTTTTTCCACTGGCTTGGGGAAGAGCTCCAGCTCTTGATTTAGTTTGACCATAAATCTGCCAGCTTTAGCATATCTGACCTAAGCTTGTTAGATGCCAGGTACCGTGCGTCAGGGAAAGGAGAGTGTTCCAGGCCCCGGCTAGCCGACTGACGCGCTATGTGCACGTTTTGCCTACGCACATTACCTTTTGACGAGAGAGAGCGAGCAGAGAGCCGTCCTTGTGGAATCTTAGGGAAAAAGGCCCATGCCGACGAAGCCTGCAGGTGTTTCTCCAAGCAGGCATGTTTTCAATCACAGAAGGCAGGAAATATAGAGAGGAGCTATGCTGGGAGCTGGGGAACCATTCCAAAGCAGCAATCTAAGAACTTACAAATTAATAGGGCCACACCGAGATCGCATGTTTAGTAGCTTTCAAAACAATTTGGCCAGTGACCCCTTAAACAATTTGGTCAAGAGCTTGTTTTATATCACACTATTCTGGTTATAGGAATCATCTGTACAGTTTATTTTTTATATATTTTGAGAATTTGATACTTTACAGGAGAGACACTGAATAGCGGTATGGTGCTTTTTGAACCCATGATTTAGTGATAGCCTAGACCACCGGACCACCATACACCACATGGTTGTACAAATCTTAAGAGTGTAGCTTGAATTAATTAATAATCGTAAACAATAAAAAAAGACAACACATATTTGGAGAGGCCTCAACTGAGCAGCCGTTTTCCAAACCTCTCCTCATGGATCTTGAGCCATTGTATGCATTTCAAATATACCAGAACTAACATGCCTGATTTAACTTGTCAACTAATTATTGTTGGCACGAACGGTGTTCTGATCTCACCTGTTTGCGGATGTACTCCACCATGAGTTCCACCTGCCTGGGGTCCTCGCAGTGGCGGTTGAACATGTTCCTCCACAAGGCGGCCGCCAGCACTCTGTCTTCTGACAGGATTCCCTTAAAATGCAACGACAATGAGGAGGTGAATCATGGTTGTCTTAAAAATAGCACAGAATACTGGATCAGACAGAACCGGACACATTGGCTCCCACAAAACTGTTATGCAAGCCAGGCCTTGGAAAGAACCATGATATTCTAGGTCCTGAACCACTTGCCAAGCTAGGCTTGGTCTCTGGGGCCCTTCTGTCCACATTCATGTTCAGTTTGTGTTTTGTTTTATACTGTCTGGCATAGCAGACGCAAAGATAACTAATGTTCCTAGCTGGGTCTTACCTCATCATACCCAAAAATAGCAGCATAGAAATTCTCTGTCATAGCCCTCATGCTTTCCTTCCGGTGAATGGCATCGATCTAGAAGGGTGAAAGATCGGGGGGTTAGCAAGATGCAGAACAACAACCTAAGATGGTTACAGACCCTATTTTTGGGTTAACAGCGCGGTTTTGCTCAATTTCCGAAAATTTGAACATTTTCCACATTGTACACACATTTTTTCCCCTCTAAAATACAAATGTCCTTGGCTTGAAGACAGTGTATAGTGCCAGACTAAGCTGAGAACAGGGAACCATTTCTGGACCTCACTGTGTCCAGCAGGTGGAGTGGATCGCTCATTTGGTAAGAGCATGTTGCTTGTAACAGCAGGACTGACAGTTCGATTACCATGCGGAGCCAAATATAGTAAGCACTCACAACTATAAGTCATTGCAGATAAGAGTGTCTGTGAAATTACCTGTATGTTTATGTAGAAGTAAATCCAGGTACAGCCCTCCACAACTGTGAGGTACACCAAAGTCACTAGTAGTACTCAGGGACTTTTCTTAGGGAATAAGTACTAGGCACACAGCCTATTTTGTATGACAAGCATGAATTAGCAGTGGCGTCTTGAGGAATCTTTATGGAGCCAAATTGAGCTCAAATGTATTGACCGTAAGAAAAGAAAAACGTAACTGAAATATTTTTAGAAAATAAAAGCAAGGTTAACAAAAAATATTTCATTGTATGAAAAAAATAAATTCAATCATATGAAAAAAAAATAGATTCAAACGTGGTAAAAGTGTAAAAATCATTAAACTGATTTTCGCATCCGATCTTAAAATGTCTTTGTTCAAACATGCTTTTTTCACGTTCGCTTCTTCTTACGATTACAATTTCTTCCCACCTTCGTTTGAGTCATCTTTTCTCAAAACCAAGTTTTGAACCTCTATTGGCGTGGAGGCGGGGCTTTATCTGGGCATTGAATTCTCGCACCCGATTAGCCATCAATAACACCATTATAAGGTGGAAATCATAGCCTTTCCATGCACTGCTTTCCCAACGCAATCTGTGGAGAGAAGTTTAAGAATTGTATAAGCTAGACTAAATGTGTACATTTAAACAGAATAATAAACTGTTATTCACGGGTTGCATCAACGTCACTGTTGCCATGGTCACAGACACAGATATTGATAAAAGTTTTACATGTTCTGCTTATGGCGACACAATCTACACCAACATAATCTCCACCCAGGTTAAGGGTGACAGGAGTAGATAAAACACGGCAAACTCACGGCTCATCAGGCCTATCAGCACACAGTCTAAGGTGTGTGCTATGGTTTATTTAACTAATTAATTACTATCGATTTTTCTTACTACTGAATTTAGATTATTCATACTATGAAATATTTCAGTTACTTTTTTATTTTCTTACAGTCAATAGATTTGAGCTCAATTTGGCTCCATAAATCTTCCATACAAGTTCAGCAGATTGCAAAACCCTTTGGTGAAGTTACTGAGCTTAACAGATGAGGGCCTAGCTTTACCTTTTAAACATGCCCAGTTTCACACCTTTAGTGCGATGAGACAAACATAGAAAATAGGTGTGGAGCAGGCATGGTTGACCGGATTACAACTCCCAACAAGAACAAGGGCCGAAAAGACAGGTCACCTCACCTCTGCTCTTGTCCAATTCTCCAACCCAACATACACGCAACCTCTGGCCTTTTTTGGCTTTTCTTTGGAGTGAAAGTGATCTTGTTTGTGCAAAATCAGTTTAAAGGCTTCCACCCGCATTTATGTGGCATGAGGTGGTGCACCTGTGCATAATCACCCACACGTGGCAGCGTTTTGCTCCGACCACTGTGGCTGACACAGCTCATTCAACCAAGATATTTATTAGGATGCACAAATCCCCCCAGAAGGCACGGGGGAAAGCACTGTTAGTGCCACTAGTTGCCTAGGTCCATCTCTGCGGTCCAACTTGAACAACATCCAACCAGGTTGAAATTTAAAAGGTGTGCATGTCACACCTTACGTTCCATGGGTGTTCCTTCTGTCAAAACATTTAGCTACAGGCAACACTATGGGGCTCAGTGTGGAAAACACCAAAAAGAGGGATATTTAAAACCTAGTCCAATATTTAGTCTTACTTAGTGAATTTGACGGATGAACAATTGGATCGAGACAGTTGGAATCCAAAGTAAAGAACAGCGGCATGAAGCTCTGTTTCAGCTTGTCGTCTGCGGCTTCTTTCTCCAGATGGAGAGGACAATACACACTGACGGTGTTGCCCACCGTGTTAACAAGGGGTGCCTTCATTCTAGCAACCCTCCTCAGTGGAGCTGTATGGCCTTGCCCTGGTGGTGCCCTCAGGCCGGTTGGGTGGAGGAGCAGGACAATGAGGCCAGGTTGGGGCAGTGCCACGCAGGGTGTGCCAAGGCCAGGGTTCAGTAGTGGTTAAGCTCCACGAGAAGGCAAACGACTGTGAGCCTACAGCGAGGGCCATGTTCCTGCAGTCATCATCAATCGTTACCGTTCAGAGTTCTCATTACCCCGCTGCTGGTTGAGGATGAGGTCACGTCAACGGGTGCCCATATCCTCCATGGAAAACAGGCCTTAACGAGCCGTGCTGGGGTGGCACCAGCATGGAGACCTTTGACTCCAGGTGTTGCTCATGGAACTTCTATGTCCAACAGTGTAGGCCTATTCACAAGCTGCACAAATACGCTTCATTTTTCAAATGTCACTATCTGCTGATTCCACCCATTTAATAGTGGTGGTTACAGAATGCTGTGGTGATCAGTCAGGGCCTGTAAAAATCAACTCAGAGGATCACTCCTCAGCTGGGCTAAAAAAAATACTGATAATGACCTAATACATTTTCCTTTGACGGACACCTGAAAATGAGAGATTTCCATAAAAAATCCAATGCGGAAACTTTTCCCCTTTGACTTATAGTCCCTTTGGAAAGATTTTTTTTGACGCACGGAAAAGCCGGCTGGATGGTGGCATCTGGTTTCCTTCTCTTACATAATCCTTTATTTGTGCAGGACTTTCAAAATGGGGAAATTGACCTTTCTATTATAATTTTATATATCCTTGGGACCCCATGGGGGCACTTTTTTGTTTTTGTCTTAGCTCTCACACACTTGATTGATATAATCAACCTTTCATCAAGTCTTTAATTTGACTTATCCTTACCCTAATTATAACCCTACCCCCAATTTTAACTTTTGCCCTAAACCCAACACTTAATCCAAAAAACTGCTTTTTTCAAAATGGGGACAGGAAAAATTTGTCAATTTTTTCTCATTTAACCACAAATTGGGACATTTTTCTCCCAATAGGGGAGAAGCACAGTTAGGTTAGAAATTCTTAGCTGTCCATCGTATCCGATGATGATGCTTTCTTCGGGGAGGGGAAAGGGGGGGCGTTAGCGCTGTTGTCGCTGGTGCCAATTCATGTGGCTGTGGAGACCGATGAGTGAGCCAGACACATCCGCAGGTGGGGCATTGGAGGCCAGATGTTAGGGTAATGCCAGCAGCCTGCTGGTGTCGTTGGGCCCTTTTATCAGTCCTTCTTTGTTGGATGTTGTCGTGAAGTTGTTCTGCCCCCCAGGCATAGCAGACCTGCCAGGCTGTCCGGTCAAGAGCCAAGGGTTCAAGGAGGTTAGGGTTGATGTCGCAGTGTTTCAGGAGGTCTTTGTTGTAGTCCTTAAAGCGCCTCTTCTGTCTACCAGCAGCACGTTTTGCAGCCCTTAGTTGGCCGTAGTGGACTTGGTAGGCCGTGGTCAGGCATGCGAATAACATGCCCTATCCAGCGAAGATGACGCTTGGCCAGCAGTGTTTGCATACAGAAGGACTTAGTAAGGGAGAGTATTTCTGTATCTGGAGTTCGGTCCTCCAAGAACAGTCTGAATAATTTTTGTAGGCAGCGTATGTGGAAGGCCTCCAAGATGGTCTGTTTGTATGGAATCCATGTCTCTGCCCCATTGAGCAGAGTGGAGACACATACTGCATTATACACGGCAACTTTGGTTCTTTAGGTTTTTATTTTCGAAGACCCTTGCACAAAGACGCCCAAAGGTTGTGGAGGCTTTACCTATGCGGTTGTTTACCTCACTGTCAAGACAGCAGTCCGAGGACAATGTAGAGCCAAGATTGGTGAAGCTGTCCGCCACTTTGGGTGGGACACCATTGATGTGGAAAGAGGGTGGGGGGATGATTGTACTAGGAGTTGAGCAATAACTTCTGTTTTTTGGATGTTGATTAATAGACCGAATGACTGTCAGAGATTGTGTTTAGGGCATGTTGCATGGACAGAGGGCTATGTGCCAAGACAGCACACTCAACTGCGTATTGCAGTTCATGTATTTGACTTTGTCCTGGTGTAGGCCTGGAGTTGTTGAATGTTAAAAAGCCTTTCATCCATGTGGTACTGCAGGTGAATTCAATCCATGGGTTCCAAGGCATGGTGGAAGAGGTGGGTGATAGTTGAGAGCACGAGATTGAATAAGGCGGGTGCTAAAAGGCGGCCTTGCTTGACCCCAACTTTGACCGGGAAGGGTTCTGATTGGAGACCTCCCATGAGTACTCTGGCTTGCATTCTATCATGCAATTGCTGAAGCACGGTGAGAAACTTAAGTGGAACTCCAAGTTTGACGAGCTGTTCCCAGAGCATCTCACGGTTCATGGTATCAAAAGATCCCTCGGCTGTTCCCACAGGCTGCTCTGTCACTCTTCTGTTCGTAGATGACCACGATGTTGGCGTCCTTCCACTCCTGCAGGAGAGTCTCTGACTGCCAGATGTTCAAGATCAGGAGGTATAGGTGGCATGTGAGGAGGTACCCCCCGTGTTTGAAAACCTCTGCCGGCATCCCATCAGCTGCAGCACTTTTGTTTTTCTTCAAGCCTCTGATTGCTTGACAGACTTCAGAAACTTTGGTGGAGTCGAGATGTGGGATTAGAGGAAGATCTGGAGATTTGTTGAGGATTTGGTGATCAACTGGGTTGGAATGATTGAGGAGGCTATCAGTGTTCAGCCCAGTGAACAAGGATCTCCTGGCGGTCTTTGAGTAGAGTGCGCCCGTCTAACGATTGGATGGGGCCAATAATTTGCTTCCTGGGCCCATAATAGGGCTTTGATGGCCATTTAGGGCTCATGACAGAAGCCCTGGGTGTTATTACAGTCGGCAAGAATTTGAATATCTTGTGCCTTCTGAGCCCACCAGGTGTCTTCCAAGATCCGCAGAGCCCATTGAGTTTCAGCTATTGCCTTAGAAAAGGCAGCTTTCAGGGTGGATTATTCTGGCTTTGACAGGAGAGCTTTATGGGCTTTATGTTTTGCTTGCAAGAGTAGCTGTATTTCAGGATAGTTGTTGTCAAATCAGTCCTGATGGCACTTCCTTGACAGACCCAGAGCATCTGAGGCTGCACTGTGCAGTCTTTAAATCATCCCTTTAATAAATCACTTTGTGTCAATGTTATGAACACTTTAATATATTTTCCCAAGCCTCTTTGCAATCAAGGCTGTGTGTTCTTCTGCTGAACATATATAATTATTTCGCAACGACTGGGCTCATCGGAAAAAGCTTCTGCACACATCAACCAGCTGGAGTTGTGCAATCTCACTGGCCCGCTGGTAATTTTCAGGTTAAACTACTATGTGTGCGTGACGAATAAACAACACAGCAAGAAACATCACGAAAATAAGCCGACAGAGAAAAAGGTCCACAATGAATCCAAAACTGAAACCTGTGACTTAATATTCAATTAACCAGTCCATTTTGAACTCGGGATAAAACATTTGGGATGGAATGCAGCTCCCATCAGTTAGATGCTTTTTTTTTTATAGGCATTCATTTCTGTATCTTAATGGAAGCATATGTGCCCAATCAGCATTCATGTGTGTAGAGAGAGCAGTAGAAACTTAGGTGAGTGAGGGAAGGAAATTTAGGCAGTAGAATTTCAAGTATTTTTTTATGCCCCCCTAAAGCATATACAAAAAGAACACAGGCAATGTGAACCAAGGTTTTTTACTGGGAAACGATGTCTCCATCAGCTATATAAGAAAATTTGATAAAGTTTTACAACGTGGCTCTACTGGCCTAGATAGGTGACTGACTCACATAATCATCTCTGAAACCCCCTCACCCAGGGTTCAACATTAGCGATGGCCAGCTGGCCCGGGGCCAGTAAGAACTAACGTTGGGTCAGTACACAAAGATTGTCACAAGCCCATATGGGCCCGTGCTCAATTTCCCAATTTAAATTCATAGTATCATATGAAAATGTTTGCTTGTTGTCATTGTCACTCTTCCTGCTTAAATTTTTGCTTGTCCTCGCATTAAAATGTGTCTGTACCACTCCTCCTCCCCCTTCCATGTGCAACAATACCGGTGCTGCCCTTTGACCAATAATATTCAATGGCTCGTCTGTTTTGACCCGGCTTAGTTCATAGTGCATTCTAAAGTAGGACCCAAACATGTCATCGTACAAGGAAAAGCAAACACAATTTAAATTTTTGTGGAAAGAACAGTTTCCTGGGGTGAAAACGATAATGGCAAGGGACATGTTCAGCCGCACATGTCGTGCGTTCACAACGAAAGCCGACAAGGCAGGGTCATTTTTCAAGTGACCGAACAACTACTGAAAACATGCTCATGACAGACATGCTAAGCCCCTGCAGCATGTTGCATGTATTGCTCTGAATGAATGAGGTGGTGCGTTTCCAAACTGAAAAACGAATTGCTACCGCCTACCATGTTGCGAAGAGGGAGAAACCATTCACGGACTACATGGACTACTATTAAGCATTCATGTCACATCAACTGCAAGTATGAAAAGATGTTAATGAGATTTAAAGTAATATTTTGATAACCATTAAAAAGTAATAATTTGTCACATCATATTTATGTAAACAGCAATGGCTTGTATCAGCTCATTTCTCACATCACATGTAAAACTGTGGTATAAATCCAGTATTCTGACGATTTGACATTTACACAAAATACTTCTATACAATACAATTAAATTATTTTTTTAATTCAGTTCGGGCCAGTAAAACTTGTGTCCGAGCCAGTAGAATTCAGACCAACGGTCAGTTGACCAACAGTCAGCCAGTGAGAAAAAAGTTAACATTGGACCCGGGCCTCACTGCAGCACTGACAGCCCATTTGAAGGTGACTGACTCACATGCTCATCTATGAAACACAGTGAGGATGCACAGCACTGCAAGTCCATTTGAAGTTGGCATTTTGGGAGGAACTTAGAAGGGTTTTGTCGTCATTTAATTTTAATGAATAACAATACTGCAAGGTGTGGCTCAAAATAGAGGCAGGACTCTGGCAGCACTGTGGCAGAAATTGGCAGTGTACTTGCAGAAACATTCTCTATGACTTACAACAGAGAAAAAAATATGCCCTTCTTTACAGCTACTTTGTTAGCAAATAAAATACAGTATCTGAGCTAGCAAGCTAATAGCCTCAGCGAGAAGACAAATCCCTTAAAATGGTGGTACATGAATGGCGCACATTTCAACAAAGCTATTCTAATAAGAACTAACTTGTTATTGGCAAGACAATGGACTGATAGGAGATAACTGGTCCCATTACAGAGGGATATAATCTTCCTAATTCAAGTTTACATGGTTACCTGAAAGTTGATTTTGGGTGAGAACCAGTACTTTAGAGAAAATATGACAGAAGCTGTGCTTATTCAAATCGCTAATTCAACACTGTGAATTGCAAAATAACCCCCTTTTGTAGCATAGCAACGTTTAAAAACATTCACATTTGTGTTCTGAATAAAGCCGTTCGCCTACTGTTATGAATTTCTTGAACTGATTTTTACTTAGTCCTATACAGTGGGTATAGAAAAGAATCACCTCCCTGTAAAAAAATCACATTTTGTTGCTCTGTAGCCTGAAATGAAAATGGAGAGACAGTTTTTGTTTCATTCAGCTGTATTTACAACTTATAACGTCCAAGTGAAAGATATAATACCAACTTGTCAGAAAAAAAAATTACAAATTAAAAAACAATCACTGAGTTGGAAAAAGAATCACCCCCCTCCTAAAAATGACTTGTACATCCAACCAGGTGTAGTTAATCACCTTCTCAATAGCACACAAAGCCAATTGACTTTCAACTGTGATCAGCTGTGGTCATTTTGATTAGCTCAGCATGAAACAAGCTTTTCCTGAAGCATTTCAGTCCTTGGTAGTGCAACTGAAGACAACAATCAACTATGGGTGGCAAGGCATTGTCAAAAGATCTCCGGGATAAAGTTGTGGACAGGCACAAGTCAGGAGATGGATACAAGAAAATTTCAAAGGCTTTATCAATGCCTAGGAGCACAGTGAAGTCTATTATTAAGAAGTGGAAGGTATTTGGTACAACACAGACCCTGGGTCAGGACGTCGCTCCAAACTGGATGGAAGAGCCAGGAGGAAACTGGTCAGAGAGGCTACCAAGAGGCCTACAGCAACTCTGAAGCAGTTGCAGGAATTCATGACAAAGAGTGGTCACTGTGTGCATGTGACAACAATATCACAAATTCTCCACAAATGTGGCTTGTATGGGAGGGTTGCAAGAAAAAAGCCACTCAAGAAAGGCCACATGCAGTCACGACTGAGCTTTTCCAAAATGCACCTTGAAGATTCTAAGGCCACATGGAAAAAGGTGTTATGGTCAGATGAGACTAAAATTGAATTGTTTGGCCTCAACGCCAAGCGATATGTCTGGCGAAAATCCAATACAGCTCACCATCCAAATAACACCATTCCTACAGTAAAGCATGGAGGTGGTAATATCATGTTATGGGGTTGTTTCTCTGCAGCAGGGACT
>JACXGI010004278.1:0-55230 GCA_016801175.1 Esox masquinongy
TAGGGGACTGTCTACACTTGTTTTGGTTGTAGGGGACTGTCTACATGTTGTTGTACGGGACTGCCTACACCTATTTAATTCTGACATCATTGATGCAGAGAATTCTGTTGCTATACTGACATTAGGAATGGTGGCTAATAGTTAATCCTCTTACATACATTACTACATCAATATCAGAAATATATCACTAAGCAAATATTGTATTATCTAGTAGCCAGCTACCTAATTATCATGTTAATTGTGACTTGGTGATCACAGTAGACCTGGAGATCACAGAAGATACAGAGATTTTAACGGTCCTGGAGATCACAGTAGGCATGGAGATCACAGCAGACACTGAGATTTTAACAGATCTTTGTAGACCTTGAGATCACAGTGGACGTGGAGATCAAAGCAGTTCCAAGGGTCAGTCAACTTGATGAACATGTTTATCAGCTTCAGCCATGCTCAATCCATAGTTTATGGCAGGTCAACTATTGTTCCTTGAATTGTAACAAATATGATTCCTGGTCGCATTCATCTTTGGTTGCCTCCTCCTATTCCTCCTCTCATCGCTTTCTTTATTTCTCTGTTCCAATTTCAGCTTCTATTGTGTCTGCCTCAAAGTCCAATATGAAACATCCTATAAATCTATTTAGGAATTTCCTTATTGTTCTTTGCTTCAGACACCAATGTCAGCCTTTTCTAAAAATGCTTGTACAATTGAAAAAAAGAAACTACTAGAATGGTAGTTTGCTTTAAAAATGCTTTTAAAAGTATATATTTCTGTTAACAACATAATCACAGGCCCTCTTTGTTTCATGTAATCATACACAAGCGAGAACTTCTAAACACACACTATAACACGCACACACATACTATACAAAATACACGCATACTGTGCAAAACACAAAAAGATGACAACAATTTCGATGTTAGGGTACCCATTTCTGTTCTCCTGGTAAAGATACACAATTTTTCTTAATATATTTAACTTGCCGAAGGAGCTAGTCATGACAAACGTTTGTATTTATAAAGAAAATGCTATTTATAAAGAAAATACTAGTCACTAAAGTATATGAATTCATTTTTCACCCGCGTCCCCCCCCCAATTTTTTTTATTTATCTTGCCCCAGATTTCCCCACCCCTCAGCACTCAAGTCCAACTAGGAAGTCAGATCAGTGCATGAGCACACGTTCCCTCGACGGACGACTTTTGCCGGCCACCAACCCCACCTGAAGGAGTTGCTAGAGAACAGTGCGTCAAGGAAATCCATGCTGACGATACTACCACGCCGATACCCACCACCCTGAAAGATGCTTTTGTCAGTAAGCATGAGTTACATCACTCAGTCAGCAGAACAGCCAAGGCACATACCTAGACCGTGGTGCACAGCTTGGCACTGCAAAAGAGAGCCTAAAACCACTGCGCCACCTGGGAGCCCCATTGTACTATGTCTAATGTGTAATGGGTGTCCTTGATTTATTTCACTGCATCTCATCATCAGCTCCCTGTACATTAGAGCCAGGTCACCAGAAGAGTGAGCCCGGTTTTGAGCCAGGTCACCAGAAGTGTGAGCCCGGTTGTTGAGCCAGGTCACCAGAAGAGTGAGCCCGGTTTTGAGCCAGGTCACCAGAAGAGTCAGCCCTGTTGTTGAGCCAGGTCACCAGAAGAGTGTGCCCTGTTGTTGAGCCAGGTCACCAGAAGAGTCAGCCCTGTTGTTGAGCCAGGTCACCAGAAGAGTCAGCCCTGTTGTTGAGCCAGGTCACCAGAAGAGTCAGCCCTGTTGTTGAGCCAGGTCACCAGAAGAGTGTGCCCTGTTGTTAAGGATTTTTAGAATGTCGACTCAGATGAAAAATACCAAGCATTCTCTTTGAAGTGAGACAACAGGCGTCTGACCCCTCTGCCTTCAATTCATGGCAGGACATTCAACGAAGAACCCCTGATAGTCTAATAAAATTATTTTGTTCAGGGTTGTGTGGCATTTCCTAAAACATTAACAACCCGTTACTAATTTTTTTAGTTTTTGTTTTAATTTTTTTTAAGAATTGAAAAAAAACACTGACATCACGTTGGAAAACCGACACAAAAATAACTGCCAGTACGACGTAAACAACTGACAGTTCAACTGAAATAACCAGTTGAAATTAATTGACTGCAGCATGTAATGTGCCTGGTTTGTCTCTTTTCTTTCGTTCCGTGTTGCAGGTGCGAGCCAGTGCCATTGCCCAAGACGCAGACCAGAACTATGACTACGCCTCCAACAGCGTCATCCTCCATCTGGATGCCGGAGATGAGGTCTACATCAAGCTGGACGGCGGCAAGGCTCATGGCGGCAACAACAACAAATACAGCACCTTCTCCGGGTTCATCCTCTACGCTGACTGAACCCACGTAGGAGGCATCGCCCAGGCGAAAGGAGGTGTCGCCCAGGCGAAAGGAGAGAGAGAAAAAAGGAAGAGGGAGATTGAGAGTGTTGTGAGGGGGAAGGAAGGGGTTAAAAGCCGGAATGCTTTCTAGTTTCCTGATTCTCTCCACTGTCACGCAAACCTCTTATACACATCAGTCCCAAATCAAGGTTCTTCAACTCAGATGGATCTGCCAGTCTGCCTTGGAGAGAGGGAGAGAGTAGAGGGTGTGTGTGTTTGGGGGGGTTAGGGGGTAGTGAAGCAAGGGAGAAATAGATGTTTATCCCTCATAAGAAGTCAAACCCATCAGTTGCTCCTTACTTTCGGAGTACTCCGCCTCTTCAAACTGGAAAATAAACCAAGAACCACCCAGAAACTAGATCTGTCCACATCATCGCAACCCAAACTAGGAAATAGTGGTCTATAAGAACTCTGTTGACTGAAATTACCCTATTTTGTCACTGTGTGCTTCTTCATTTCACACTGATGCCTGGCCATTCTCATGGTGTTGAGTATGACGTCAGCTGGGAGAACAGGAACACAGGCTTGGTTTGTGGGCGAATGTTGTTCATGCAAAGCGTTTTAGACAACATAACGTTTTCCTTTGTCCCATCCAATGTATCTAAAGAAAAAAAACAGCAAATAGAGTGTCTCCGCTTGCCCTACCCCAGTCCCTGTTATCCAATCCTATTTGTCTACACAGGGGCCACCGTGAGTGGATAATAGACTCAAATGTATATTAGATGTTCTTTTTTATGTATATATCCTCCTCTGCGCCACCAGTTGTGCAACAAAGCAAAATATTCCGATTCTGAGGTAACCTATTTTATGAAAACCAATGTCCATTACTTCAGCTCCATCCGCAGCAGCACTCCAGTGTGGTGAAGTTAAAAACGAAAGCGGAAATAGGTGTGCGTGTCTGTGTGTTGGGGGGTAAGACAGGATAATAGGGAAAGAGAGAAAAGGGAGAGTAGTGTTTTTATGGCGAGGCCAATTTTCGGTTTCAGTGTGTCTATGGCTTCACTGGATGCCATTCGTTCATTAGCTGCATATTCACTGATACACAAGCATTATGGTAATATTTACTCAACATTGCAGGCTGACAGCTTTTTTGAGAATTCAATTGATTTGTTGAGTGACTTGGCTTGTTAGCACTGTGTGTGTGTGTGTGTGTGTGTGTGTGTGTGTGTGTGAGTGAGTGAGTGTGTGTGTGCACTTGCGGATGCGTGGGTGTGTGTGTGTTAGTGTATGTGAGTATTTACATCAGAGCATGTGCTGTGACATTGCTACATTGTTGTTTTTCTGTTATTCTGTGCTACAGCCAATGACAGACATTTTACTCAACCAATGAGACTGCATCGTGTAGAGAGGGCAACCTCTGTAGAGAGGACAAGAAGAACAAACAGCTTGTAAATTAAATCTATGCTATGTTTGTCTATCTTATTTTATCTTTTGGAATTGTTGAATACATTTAAATAATAAATGGAATTTTTGGAGTCACTTGTCTCAAGCTAATAATTTTACCCCAAATGCGCTAATTGCTAAATTGACTATTTATAGTGCAAACAACATGACACAAATATCTGTTATCCTATTTAGTTTCAAAATAATATATACAGTTAAGATAAGTTAGCATACTTTGGCAGAAATTGTGAAATTTTGGCATTGATTTTGAAAATATGACTGATCGTGCAAAAAAACTGTCTTTCATTTAAGGATAGCTATCATATGAAGCCATTATTATCACATAGTTGTTTGGCTCCTTTTTAAATCATAATGATAACAGAAATCACCCAAATGGCCATGATCAAAACTTTACATACCCTTGAATGTTGTTACAGACACAAGGTGACACACACAGGTGAAAATGGCAATTAAAGGTGAATTTCCCACACCTGTGGCTTTTTAAATTGCAATTAATGTCTGTGTATAAATAGTCAGTGAGTTTGTTAGCTCTCGTGTGGATGCACTGAGCAGGCTAGATACTGAGCCATGGGGAGCAGAAAATAACTGTCAAGAGACCTGCATAACAAGGTAATGGAACTTTATAAAGATGGAAAGGGATATAAAAAGATATCCAAAGCCTTGCAAATGCCAGTCAGTACTGTTCAATCACTTATTAAGAAGTGGAAAATTCGGGCATCTCTTGATACCAAGCCAAGGTCAGGTAGACCAAGAAAGATTTCAGCCAAACCTGCCAGAAGAATTGTTTGGGATACATAGAAAAACCTACAAGTAACCTCAGGAGAAATACAGGCTGCTCTGGAAAAAGATGGTGTGGTTGTTTCAAGGAGCACAATACGACAATACTTGAACAAAAATGAGCTGCATGGTCGAGTTGCCAGAAAGAAGCCTTTACTGCACCAATGCCACAAAAAAGCCCGGTTAATATGCCCGACAACACCTTGATACACCTCACAGCTTCCAGCACACTGTAATTTGGAGTGACAAGACCAAAATAGAGCTTTATGGTCACAACCATAAGTGTGACCATAAAGCGTAAGGAGTCAATAAGGCCTTTAGCAGGGGTATTCAAATCTTACCCTATGAGGTCCGCAGCCTGCTGGTTTTCTGTTCTACCTAACCATTAATTTCTCCCACCTGGTGTCCAAGGTAAAAATAAGTGCCTGATTAGAAGGCTGCAATGAAAAAATTGGAGTGGAACTGGCTTCGAGGTCCAGATTTGAATACTACTGGCCTATAGTGAACAGAAGACCATCCTCACTGTGAAGCATGGTGGTAGCTCACTGATGTTTTAGGGGTGTGTGAGCTCTAAAAGCACAGGGAATCTTGTGAAAATTTATGGCAAGATGAATGCAGCATGTTATCAGAAAATACTGGCAGACAATTTGCATTCTTCTGCACGAAATCTGCGCATGGGACGCTCTTGGACATTCCAGCACAACAATGACCCTAAGTACAAGGCCAAGTTGACTCTCCAGTGGTTACAGCAGAAAAAGGTGAAGGTTCTGGAGTGACCATCACAGTCTCCTGACCTTAATATCATCGAGCCACTCTTGGCAGATCTCAAACGTGCGGTTCATGCAAGACGACCAAAGACTTTGCCTGACCTGGAGGCATTTTGCCAAGTCAAATGGACCGCTCTACCACCTGCAAGAATTCGGGGCCTGATAGACAACAATTACAAAAGACTGCACGCTGTCATTGATTCTAAAGGGGACAATACACAGTATTAAGAACTAAGGGTATGCAGACTTTTGAACAGGGGTCAGTTAATTTTTTTCTTTGTTGCCATGTTTTGTTTTATGATTGTGCCATTCTGTTATGACCTACAGTTGAATGTGAATCCAATAAGAAATAAAAGACATGCGTTTTGCCTGCTCACTCATGTTTTCTTTACAAATGGTACATATATTATCAATTCTCCAAGGGTATGCAGACATTTGAGCACAACTGTATATACAATTGATTGTCAGGAAACATAATACAGATCCTATCATGACTGGCTTCTCTCCCTCTCCTTCAAAAATCTAACTAAAGATTTGGGTTGAAAGGCATCAGGGAGCCAAAGACAGTTCCCTCCCCACCCGGTTTCCCTTGCCTCTTCTCTCCTACAGATTTGAAAAGGTGGACTGAGAGATAAAGTCCACCCAACTCCTGAGAAGTCCGTCAGCACAGCAGCAGAATAAATCTACTGTGTAACGCTAATTTAAAAATCTCAAAACTCCTGAAAGAACTCCACAGCCTACCTAAATCTAAGATCTTAGACCATATTCACAGATACTCATCCACAGTGGAGTGATTTGTCCTGTGAAGAGGGCAAGAAAGAGTGAGATAGAACAGAAAGACAGTCAGTGGGAGATAGAGGTGTCACAGGGAGATGGAGAGGAGGGGAGGTGAGAAAGACATCAAGGGTGGAATAGAACGGGAGGGCAGGAGAGATAAAGAGAGAACCAGATAGAGCCCTTAGAACTGGAGGCTAATTTAGATTGGGTCTGACGTGGGGGCTAAGCAGGCAGTGGAAAGTTTATTGTTGTTTATTGTTGAAGTTATGGGATATTACCAAAACTATGGGATGTGGCCAAACCTATGGGATGTGACCAAAACTATGGGATGTGAGCAAACCTGCAGGGTGTGACAAAAGCTATGAGACGTGACCAAACCTGTGGGATGTGGCTAAGTGATCCAACTCCTATGCTAGTTCTCCATCTATCTCCTATGCTAGTTATCTAAACCCAATCTCTGTATGTATTCAGTTTACTCTACCCACTTGGCTCCTATCTCTGTCCCCTTTTCTTGTCTTGGTCCCTTTGTTCACTTTTCTAACCTGTATCCATCTTCAACATGCTCTAACACACACCAGAGATACATCCAGCTGTTATGGTAAGCAGCAAGCCCCCAGCCCTCCCTCCAGACTCCCACAGCCCCCACTCCACACTCCCACAGCCTCCACTCCAGACTCCCACAGCCCCCACTCCACATTCCCACAGCCCCCACTCCACACTCCCACAGCCCCCACTCCACACTCCCACAGTCCCCAGCCCCAGTAGTTTCCCTGAATCTATCTGCTCTTATACATGATTCTCTTTGTCATTTTTGGCCACAGCCGCGAAAAAAGCCTTTTGTAGTTTTTCCCCGATGGGTTGAGGCCGTCAACAAATGTGTACTAACCAGTCAGTCCCCTTCACACGTGACCAGGAAAGAGAGAAACAGAAAAAGACAGATAAGGAGAAAGACAGAGATGTAGTGAAAAAGTGAGAGGGAGAGTGTGACAGATTGATAAAGAGAGAATGTGAGAGTAAAAGAGTGAGGAAGTGAAAGAAAGAGATAGAGAAATGTAGAGTAGGAAATTGAGAGGCAGCGAGAGAGAGATATAGAAAGAGAGCGTGAGGAGCAGCAGTTTGCAGACTCCAGGTCCAAGGTTATGATCCTGCCTGGTTTAATGCCTCACCATCTCTGCTTGGTTAACATCACAAAACTATGTTCACAAACACCTCAGAACCTCACTTGAACAGAAATGCACCTCTAACCTTCACACTGCAGACAGATTCTTTACAAACATCCCTTTCTTCAACTACAGACTCCCTTCTCTTCTATCATCACAGTTGGTAATGTTTCTTTATGGCTGCAGGCTGAGATTCACAGAGCGGCTCCCAGAAGGTCATGGTGTAGGGCAGTGTGCTGTGTTTTCCTCTATCAGAGTTAGCACACTCTGATGATGTAGCTACTACTGCTATGTCTCCAGAGGACATCCTGAGATAAAGAACAAACAGTCATACAAACATACCTGTCCCCCCCCTTCAGCCAGCAGAATGTGTCAGTGACCTTTCAAAGCTTGGTTTCCTCTACCGTTTGCCACAGGCCCCGTCATACAAAAAATGGCATAACATTTAAAGAAAGAAGACACTTTAAGGAGTGATAAAACTGTTAGTCCTAATTGAACTATGATCACTGAAAATGAATTTAATTTAGTACTACATTTTAGTGTTACCGAAAATGTTTCAGTTTTAGGGAGTGTTTGTCACATAATCGCAAATTGGGATTTTTAAAGAGTCCATTTCAGAAATGGAACAGTGAATACCACTGTGCTCTCCGGACACTCAAGTCAACTCCACCAGACAGTATTTCTGAACACAACCTTATTGGCCCCAGATGGAAGACAGAGGAGGGTTTCCTTTTAATGCCCAATCATGTAACTGACCTGTTGCCATTCAAGCTAAATAGTTGTGAGATGTTCCACCAACTTTTCCAGTCTTTTGTTGGCCCTTTCCCAACATTTTTGAAACACGGCATCAAATTCAAAATGAGTAACATTTTCAAATTCAAAAACAATAACATTTCTCTGGTTCAACATTTGATATGTTGTCTTTGTACTATTTTCAATTAAATATAGGGGTTGAATGATCTGCATTTTGTGCAGCGTCCCAACTTTTTTGGAAATGGGTTTGTAAAATGCAGAAATTCTATTGGTCAACAGAACGCGCACTGGCAAGTCAAGAGTCATGATTATATATATTTTTTTTTACTAACTCATTGGTTTCATGAAATTATTAGTGAATGTTATTGATAGGCTTTATAGAATCTAAACATGGCCACATAGCCAGTCTCTATTTAACACTGGAGCTTGAGAAAAACTGGTATGATTGATGCAGTTCATGAATGATAGGGCTACTACTGGGTTAATCACCCTTTGAGCAGCCAAACTTTTGCATTCAGAGTCGTTAACAGGTCATCTGGAATTTTAAATGCTGCACATGTCGCTCGTTTAATTACAGCTTTTTCTTACCGCGGTAAAATCAGGTAGATTGAGTCAACATATGGTAGATTGCGTCAAACTGTGATTGCACTATTCAAACACATGGGGGAGCTAGAACGGTGAAAATGCTATTCGTTCTCGAAAATCGCTTTCTAAACCACTATGTTCTCTTAAAATAACAGGTTATAACGAATTTAAAAACGAAATGTTTCTAGTTGCAACTTCCTCACTGATATAATTACGAAATGTTTTAATAAAGAAATAAACCAATAGCCTACACAGAAATAAAGGCTATTTGTTTAAACATTTGAATTATCTTAAGAATTAATAAAATACAAAGCAGAACTATTTACTATGATCATAGTTTTAAAGTACAGCATGGTAGAAAAACACATTGGCAATAGGCCGTCAGAGTTTACTCTTACTGTATTTAATAGACAAATGCGTCAGTAGCATATTTGTTGCATCAAATTATTTGTTATATCAAATCCGTCAATATGGCCATTAAAATTCCCGAATTCCAGCCGTTTAGAATAGCTGTTTTAAATAGCCATACTGTATAATAGCCTGCATTTAAACAGCAATAAAACACAAATTCTATGATCCAACAAATGTTTTTTATTCAAATTAGTCAGCATTATGAACTCTTCACAGTCTTTCGGAACTGAGCATACAGTATAGGTGACACCAGAGACGTTGCTATGATCTCATTGTCCTCTGGGTTCATTTTCTTAATCGATCCTCTTCCTCTTTTTAATAGCAAGTCCTAATCGTGGCAAGCGAATTGTGCCGTTCGCTTGCCAGACTCCAACCTTTATACTAATAATCTGAATTATTATTTTTAAGTAGGCAAATGGATTCTAAAATCAACTCCTAATCAACGGCATACAAATACGAACATGATATCGCACCAGTAAAAAAATATTATTTTGATTGAGCATAAAAATAAAATAAAAAGCCAAAATCGCAGCTTTCTGCGCTTTTGAAATTGCACATGTTCAAATTGCGATTCCAAATTATTAGTATAAAGGTGGGGGCGGGCAAGCAAACGGCACGTTCGTGTCAGTCTACACATTGCCTATCTTCAAGCGCTCTTACAACACATATTTCCCTACCTATTGCTATTTTAAGATAATAAAGGTTTACAATTCAAATGTCCAGCTGTATGTCTCAGATCGGTCAATCAAACTGTACAAGACATTGTTCTGTTCATGCCTCTCACTCGTCCCAATTTATTAAAAGTGAGTTAAAGTGAGTACTCTTAAAACATCCCAATTCCGTGATGGCTCTATAACTAACGAAAGTAATGGACACAACCCAATAAAGTAACATGCGCGGGTCGGGGAAATGATACAAGCTGTGCTGGTACTATGAACAGCAAATTAACCAGTTAGAAACATCAAGATGCGGCACAGAGCCCACTGTGAAAGAATAGTGCGGAGTAGGGCTTGCTGTTAAGGAAAGGAAGAGGATCGATTAAGAAAATTAACCCAGAGGACAATGAGAGAGACTAGGGGTGATTTGGTGCCGAAAATAAATCATCTTCTGTTGTTTGGGAATATTTCAGGTTCCAGGGAGATGTCACAAAATAATGCAGGCCTAATATATTAAAAACCGGTAAGACGGTGGTTAGAACAACACAAGGCATCAGAACAAATCCATGAAAAATGTATGGCAAAGAACTCTCCCCTGGGGATTGGGGGTTGGGGGTAAGCCTGGAATGTATTGTGATCCAAGAAACGTCTCTGGTCAAGGATATCATTTTCATTTTGTTTCACTAACAATGAATTACTGCGATAGCTTTGATTAATTACATAAGAAGCTGGATCATCTTCATGGTTCTATAAAATAATTAGCGAAATTTCTTATTCAGACAGATTATATGTTTCATATTTTGTTTATCTCCTAAAAAAAAGGAATTTCATGAATAAGATTGCTATACTAAGTTTAGAGGTTAAACGGATTTTGTCGTGCTGCATGTGATCAACTATGTCATCAACATTACACTTCATTCTCATTGTTAAGTAAATTCACAGGGAGGGTCATCCTTTATCTGGGGGTATCGCCCATTAAGAGTGATTTGCGTCGGCCTGGGTACTCTCTGGCCAGCTGGCTGTCGCAATGATTACATTGCCTGATCGAAATAATTTGAGCCACATTGCAATTATTTTTATAGACAAGGATCTTTTTGCACAATGTTTTGATTTCCAAATCATGTTTCCCATCTGAATAACGGATTTTATATTTACTGTACACCTGAATTCATTAATACATGTGGTTAAAACGTTTTTCTCATGTGTCAAATAGTTCATTTCAATCATAATATAGTGTCCCACTTTACCTAACAAAATGTCCCACTCAGAAAAAGCATAGCCTACATAGAAGGATTATTTCTAAGAACACAGGCAATAATATTTTCATTCGTTAATTAGGCCCTCCAAATGTACTAAATGAAAATTACACAACACCTAAATTATTCAAAATAATTCCGTTAGAATTTAGTTTTCATTTCCATCTCATTTTGATGATGTACAAGGTAAAATAAGAGACACTGTCGAACTACGATCAAAGGATATCGGCATGAATAGCCTTACAAAGGCCTAAAGCATGGTTGCTTGATAAACACAATAAATTTGATAAATAAATAAAGGAAAGGATGATTTACAGTAGGCTACACTGTCACGGTGCCACCCATGATAAAACCAGTTTCCTGCTGCTGGCACTGCTTTCACGGTGCCGCATTCACCGTGCCGCATTCACAGTCTCCACTATTAAGCACATCGGTTCCTGATCACATCACCCAGGACTTCCCATCATTATGCACACCAAATCCTCATTACCAGGCCTACAGCTAAGGAAAACTGTGTACCAGGGTTAACATTAGCCGGCAAAGGCTGTTCGCCGGTATCAGGTGTATTCTGTCAGATGAAAATATCAACCACCAAAATGTCCGGTGGGAAATATGCCAAATTAATAGGTAAATAGATTAATAGCATATTACATAGCCCAATATTGTGTGACCTGTATGGTCTGTTGCCAAGAAAACAGCGAGTCTCTGCTCACTCTCATAATAAGACATTATTGAGTCATGTGACTAAGCTCGGCGCAAGAATCAAAAGCAGCACACTCCGGCACCAGCTCAAGCATAAGACTCCGAAATGTCGAAGGCAAAGCAGACAACCTGGCCGGTTTAAAAAAAAATAGTGATGGTGCAACTGAGGCCAGCAAACGAGGATCAGTAAATGATCTGAGCCAATAGTATAAACTTTCCGTAGAGCCTGTCAAACGTTTTTTTGCACGCGTGGGCTAGACATCCTATGGAAACCGACATTTTTGAGACATTTCAAACATTAACCTCAAAATCCCTTAGTCAGATAGGAAACATGACTTTGGAATCAAAATATTGTGCAAAAAGATTGTTGTCTATAAACATAATTGCGATCTGGCTCAAATTATTTAGATAAGGCTATTATGTAGCTAATAATTGCGACAGCCCTACAGTTGGTATACAGTATTTAAACTTAATACGCTCAGCTCACAAAGATTGTGAAGAGGTCATTCTGTTGACTAATTTCAATAAAAAACACTTGTTGGATCACAGAGTTTGTGTTTTATTGTTGTTTAAGGGTAGGCTATACAGTACTGCTATTTAAAACTTATGTCCGGTAGCTCTCTGTATGGCCAGAATTCTGGAATGTTAACGCCATATTTGGCCGTTTTGATAAGACAAATAAGAGATTGCGCTTGTCTTAAATCATAAATTATAATAATGATGCGAAATTAGGCCACATTGCTGCATTGCAAAACTATTCTAAACTTGATTTAAACATACTGAATTTAGACACAACTTTTATTTGTCAATGCAACTGATTTGGAACATACCATTTTGAACATTGATGACTTTTCATCAATAGGTGTAGCATATATTACATTGTTCCATTGTCAGAAGTCTATACTCACAAACTGAAAACTATTTAGAGACTAATTACCGTTTTGTATTCTTACTTAATAACTCATTAGGCATGTGAGAGTACAAGTATTGTAACAGGCGCTTTGTCTCACCAGTCTCTCTCTTTGGGTTAATGTGGAGTAATTAACATATATTTGTCGACTTTAGGCCATTGTACAGTAAATAAACAAATTACATGTTCGGTTCAAACGCCATTTCATGAGGAACTTTAGAGAAAAAAACAATCGTTATTTACCACAGAAAATATTAATGAAACTTGATGGGTTTAACGTGTTGCTTGTTGCCTGTATAACAAACTAAACTTCCTTCATGTAAACACGCTATGTTAAACACTTGAATTATATTTTCGCTTGGGTCTACTGTGGCATATTGTACTTAATCAAAGAAATCTGGTGGGAAAATAATTTTCTTATTTTTTTATTTTAATAAGTTTTTATTGATAAAAACAGATGCAGTCTTCAGGAAATATTTGTGCAGAAAAGTGAGTAAGTCTGCAATTAGCCTACACAAATTTTAACTTAATCGTTGTAATCAACAGCTATATTTCCAGTCAAATATTGTATTTTGGTTTAAATAATTACAGTTAACGAAAAGGAAGAGATTCTCGTGTGTAGACCTATAACATGGAATCAAACACAGCAACATAGCAATCCATGAATAGGAACAATATTCCTCCGATTTGAATGTTTTATTCTGGCCATATAAGCACAGACGCAGGATTGAATAACAGCAGTTTCAGGTGGGTGTCTTGGTTCTCACAGATGCCTCCTGGTAGCCAATCTTATTTTCTATTTTATGTTTTTGTCCATGCTGCACGGCACCGCAACTTTCCACAGTATACCGCGGTATAACGAGGCATACCGCGGCATGCCTCGTCCCGGACTGCCCCCTTGGCACTGGAATTACACGAGAGACATCTGTATACTTGTTTTCAGCGCTACGCTGTCTTTATCGGTTGCTTACTGTTACCTGAAGAAAGAGAACTGCATGAGTTAGAAACCAATGTGCTCGGTGTTACCAGGTCAAGTGGAGCTGTGTTCTCACTAAAGTTGTAGGCTAATAAGTATGACCTCACCTCACATACAGTGAAGGAAAAATATTATTAGATCCCCTGCTGATTTTGTACGTTTGCCCACTGACAAAGAAATGATCAGTCTATATGTTTGATGTTTGACAGTGGGGATGGTGTTCTTAGGGTCATAGGCAGCATTCCTCCTCCTCCAAACATGGCAAGTTGAGTTGATGCCAAAGAGCTCGATTTTGGTCTCATCTGACCACAACACTTTCACCCAGTTCTCCTCTGAATCATTCAGATGTTCATTGGCAAACTTCAGATGGGTCTGTACATGTGCTTTCTTGTGCAGGGGGACCTTGCAGGCGCTGCAGGATTTCAGTCCTTCACGGTGTAGTGTGTTACCATTTGTTTTCTTGGTGACTATGGTCCCAGCTGCCTTGAGATCATTGACAAGATCCTCCCGTGTAGTTCTGGGCTGATTCCTCACCATTCTCATGATCATTGCAACTCCACGAGGTGAGATCTTGCATGGAACCCCAGACTGAGGGAGATTGACAGTTCTTTTATGTTTCTTCCATTTGCGAATAATCGCACTAACTGTTGGCACCTTCTCACCAAGCTGTTTGCAATGGTTTTGTAGCCCATTCCAGCCTTGTGTAGATCTACAATCTTGTCCCTGACATCCTTGGACAGCTCTTTGGTCTTGGCCATGGTGGGGAGTTTGGAATCTGATTGATTGATTGCTTCTGTGGACAGGTGTCTTTTATACAGGTAATAAGCTGAGATTTGGAGCACTCCCTTTAAGAGTGTGCTCCTAATCTCAGCTCGATACCTCTATAAAAGACACCTGGGAGCCAGAAATCTTTCTGATTGAGAGGGGATCAAATACTTATTTCTCTCATTAAAATGCAAATCAATTTATAAAATTTTTGACATGCGTTTTTATAGATTTTTATGTTGTTATTCTGTCTCTCACTGTTCAAATAAACCTACCATTAAAATTATAGACCGATCATTTCTTTGTCAGTGGGCAAACGTACAAAATCAGCAGGGTAAACCCCGAATGTATTGTGATCCTAGCAACGCCTCTGTATTAAAATATATTGTTTTGCATATACAAATGGTGTTTTTTTACATTATTTTGGTTTGGAATATTGGTTGACCGAATTTGTTTACTGTAGGTTGCTTTCTATCAGCGTTTTGATATCTTTTACTCTTTTAAATATTTCACTTTTATTACATTTTTAAAACTTCCATTGTCTTCAATGGGAATTTGTATTTGAGTTTAATAGGATACTAACAGTCCCTCTTTCACTTGAGCCTTTCAAGCTACAAAGACCTAACCAACATGGTTTCATAAGTTTAGTCTATCCAAAATGAAAATGCTTAAACATGTTTCAACTACGACAACGTATATTTGCATAATTAGCATTAATTAACCTGAAAAAGTAAATATTGAACAAGCTATAGAGACCAAACCAAATCTGATTCATATCTTTAGGCTATCCCTAAATGCATATTGACAATGGTGGAAAACATACATTTGCATAATCAGCATAAATTAACACTCAAACAGTGTCTCTTGAACCATTCAAACTAGAGAGGCCAAACCAACTTTGTTTCACATGTTGAGGCTATCCCAACTTAAAATGCTCAAACATGTTTCAACTTTGACAAAAGAATTATGGAAACATAATTTTTTTGGTAGCCTTTTCTAGAAGCCTTGACATAATCCCATGGCTTGGTTTTGGCTCTGACATGCACTGTCAAATGTGGGACCCTACATAGAGAGGTGTGTGCCTTTTCAAATCATGTCCAATCAATTGCACTTACCACTAGTGGACTCCAATCAAGTTGTAGAAACATCTCAAGGTTGATCTATGGAAATAGGATGCACCTGAGCTTGAGAATCCTAGCAAAGGGTCAAATACTTATGGAAATGGAGTGGCGATATTTCTGAATAAATGGGTTATTGTGCATAGCTTGATGAGGAAAACATGAATGAAGTCGATTTTAGGATTTAGGTTGTGGAAAAAGTGACATGGTCGGGAATCCGATTGCACCGTAACTTTTTCTCTGATCTGATGGTGGGTTGGGGCGGCAGGCCCAGGTCGCACTGAGAGGTAGGCAGGGAGGGAGGGGAGCCGTGGGGGTCGTGAGGGGACCAGGGTGACCAGAGGGAACTGGGGGAGGAAGAGACTTCTGTGATGAACACGCATGGACACCTGTCACTGTACACCATCTTATTTATAGCACACAGACACATTCACACAGACACATTCACACAGACACATTCACACAGAATCACACTTGGCTGGACCAGAAATATTGTTTATGATGCATGAAACAATTACTCTATGACTGTGAAAAAAAAAAGTAAACAACCACAGTTCTGAGACTGTATTTATGTTTGCAAAACCCCAATACATTTAAACATTAAAAAGATTGCATTAATAAAAGGTAAACATTACATTGCCTGTGTATGGACATTTCAATCACATTTTAATTCCACTTCAGGTTACTTGACGTTAACCACCATCTTAATGAAATAGTTGTCAATCCTCATCTTGCAAAGCACAATGTCTGAATGTAATTTTCCATAGGAAGTAGAAGCACTTGCACACATACACACACACACACACACACACACACACAAATCCACCCACAACCCCTGCCTCCACCTGCTTGGTTCTGTTTCCTTTGTGAGGGGGATCGGTACTGTGTACCTTGCTCATTGCCTATAGGGATTGCTATTAACAATATTACAGTGATGTTATTGTTGGTAGAATCGTATCTACGATCATATGATGGCAGTGAGTTACCCCAGAGGAACAGAACCTAATGCCAAAACATTCGTTTACCTTGCTGCTTAGTTCTTCAATAAATGGTTCAACTAACATGTGGCATTTCTGTCTGAACTATCCTTGAGAGAGAAAAAAAAACATTCCCCATTTCCCCTATCCCTATAAACATACAAGTAACCTCAATTCTAAAATGAACACAAGTGTTTAGTTTGACCCTGAATCCTAATCCAGAAATAGCATTTTTCGCTGTGGGGACCAGCTAAAAAACCTTGTTGGGAGATGAATTGTCTGGGGTGAGTGGAAACAGATCTGCTGTTTTCTGCCATACGCTCATAGAACAGAAAGCCCTGTAAACACATTCACAAGAACCATCTATGGTGGTGAAAGCAAACCACTGGGATCGATCCTCGCTGCCTTAGACAACACACAGGTCCAGGAGAGAGGACGCCTCCCTGCACTTAGCTGGCAATGAAACAAGGACAACTGAACAATCAATGACTGTTCCCATCATTTGTGTGTAGCAGGGTCACGGGCACTGAAGAGATGCACAACAGATGATCTGGTGACACCTTTACATCTCTGAGGGTCAAGTCTAATTGACTTGAGTGGCGTGAGACAAAAGCCTCCACATGAATAAGAACTGAACCAAGCGAGGTAGGGGAGCGTGGAGAGGAGGAGGCGGGGGATGGAGGCTGTAGAGGGTGAGAGAAGACGATAGGAGGGAGAGAGGGAGGATAGGAGAAAAGATGACGGGGAGGGAGGAGAGGAGAAGAAAAGGGAGGAGAGGGAGTGAGGAAAGGATCCTTTAGAGATGGGTGATTAGGGAGCCTTCCTCGTCTGGCTCTAACCGTCCTCCAAAAAACCCCTCCCACCTTCTGCAGTGTTCAAACTTGGAATCATGGAAAGGACGCTGAAGGTCTCCAAGCTGGGACACACACACACAAACACGCACACGCACGCACGCACACAAACACACATTAACACTTAAGGGAATGGTTCTGCTGAGAATACTGAAGCCATCTGCCAAATTAGGCTGCACGCCCACAGTTTTGCCATTCTATTGAATTTTCTAAATAAAGCCAAACCAGCATTGACACACTCAGATCCATGCATTTACACACATGCGACACGTTCACAGACACTGACAACACAGGCCTACATGGACACGACCTCTGAGGATGATCTAACTCAATCAAAGCACCCATGATTTGGATCACATTTCAACGGCACCAAGGACTTTGGCACAGAAAAACATGAGGAAAACAACCAGCAACTCACGCGAGAAAAATTCACCCAGTGGAGAGTGCAAGGATTACATACACACGCACACCCACCCACACACACACACTCACACGTGCGCACCCCCCCACACACACAAACTCACACCCACACACACGCTAAGGAATCATCTGCCTACTCGATCCAGTTTCAGAGATCAGAAGTAGCAGAAGAAGCAGAGGAGAGAGGACGGAAGAGGAATCGTACGGGGGTGGAGGGAACAGGGAGGGGTGAGTTTGTGTATTGAGGGGGGAACAGCCACCTAAAAATGTCCAATTGTCACCAGTTGCCATGACAGCCGACAAAGTTTGGCAGAGTCTCGGTGTCACTGTAAAAGGCCAGATGATCTGCTGTAGCTAATTGAGCTTGTAGTTTGTGTGGTGCCACAGAAAGAATATACATAATCTTATTAACTCTAAAGGATGAACAAATTAACTGCCACCAGTAACATTTAGCTGTACCTTCATTATTAATAACGACCTTGCTCTTTGGTTATTTTTCAAAGTAAATGATCGGCTGTCAAATAGTGTACAGCGAGACACACACAAATGTGCTAACCACTCATTTACAGACAAACATGTGCATAAATGTTTGTGATTCAAGAAAAAAAACCTGGCCCCGGGCTACTTGAAGGATGGGTCATCTAAAACACGTTAATCTTGATTTGGGAACAACATGGCAGTGAACCATAGCACTGCTATAAAGACGCTCTTATGGTTGGCTCATGAAAGTAAGGAAGGAAAGAAGAAAGGAAGAAAGAGGGAAAAATAGGTGGAGAGAAGAGAGTTTTTCTGTATATCGAGGCAGAGAGAGATTAATGTTGGCCCATGGCTGCTGGGACAGATCCTTGACTCCATAGTGCCCTAATTTCACCCATAGAGCATGGATCATCATTACAAAGGGAGTGAGCTTTCATGCCTATTCCGTAACATACCCATATTAATACCAACATATCTTTTTTATACGAAAAATTGGAGTCTGTGATCAAAATGTTTCTGTGGGACTATAAAACACATAGGAAATGTAAAAAACAAAATTTCTATAGATATTATTTGACGGGAACAATCTAGATTCCTGTGTGGATGTTGGTGGACAAATGTCCCCATCCACACTGTAATGGTTAGGTTGGGCTGCCATCCCTTTTCTGTTGGCACAGTGATCATGTCCCAACTCAACATAATAATAATGAGCATAATCCTGGTATTGAGTACATAGCATAACGTATATCTGTAAGCAATTTGAAGTAAACCTTTATATCAGATCACTGTCAGTGAAGGGGGAATATCCTTAGGGACCTATACCTGGCCAGAAACAACTTGTGATAACTTCACATGCCTACAAATAAAAAACTATGTAAGAAAAAAAGTCTTGAAGACAACTACCACTATGTTGCAGATGGATCAACATGCACTGTTCATCAGACAAACATATACCATTTCTACATGACATCATTTTTTCCCATTTGAATAGGATACAGGGAAGGAGAAATTGACTAAACATTTTCTTGTTGGTTCTCTCACAATAATGCAACAACAATAGAAATAATTAGGTAAATTAAACAAATTATAGGCAGTACACAGCACTAATAAATATGGTAATTTGATTAAAGATAAGGGTGCACACATTGTGTGGCAAGTACAGTATTTAAAGTATTTGCATATTTAGCAGGTAGGGAAGTGGAGGTTGAAGGAACCGAAAAAAGGTGTCTCTTTATTTATTTACATATTAAATGATTCTTCAGTATTTTGTATAGACATTTATAATTATGTACTCAGTTTCCTTCCTAGCCTATACCCTGTGTGTCTGGTCATGTGCTTTCTGTAGAATGTTTATGTGTTACACGTGTTTATCACTGGTCTGACTACAGGACCTAATGTAAAGTCATGCCTTAATCACTCTTGATCTGGACCCATGAGAAGATCACTCTGTTTTACAATATGGTGCAAGGAAGCATAGATTGGAATGTGTCCCTAATTGATAAGGGGGCTAGTCTTGTTATCTTTTGGTTAGCCAACCAACCCTCTCTCTAGCATTTTCCTCACTTCTGCATGCATTTCTGCTCTTGCAACACCTCAAATCTCCAGAGAACTTTTATCTTTGATACTTGTACTGTAATTGTAATACTCTGCACATTAAATTCAGTTGTTACATTAATTCGTTGACTATTTGGAAATAATTTTAGGCGGATCAAAATCCAGTTCCATCAGGGTGTTTAAAAAGAGTTTGAGCATTAAAATGTAGTAAAATGTATTGTATTGTATTGTTTTCAAAAGTGTCATTGTCTGAATAAAAGGAGGAAGGAATTTTGTATGAAAACAAGCTCTGGGTAGAAAACAGGAAATTTAAATCTAATTCTGTGCACACATTTTTTTGTAATATTTCGGACAGAAAAGGAAAATAAATAAGCACACTACTGTTTTTAATTGTCTACTTGTGTGAAACGTATTCAGCCTTTCAATAAATACATACCCGTGTCTGGCTCTGAGAAATAAACATGGCTGCTTGCACTATTTGTCCCGTTTGAACATGGCTTTTCATTCACATTGTATGTATATGAATGGAAAGTCACTATGGGACAATATGAATGAGATTTCACTAAGGTATTGAATTCTCATCCCACACAACGGGTAATCTCTACACAACCTAGTCGTGGTCCCTTACCCTAATTAAGGCTATGCCAGTGACAACCAGGAATAAGTACGTAATATTTGTGTGACTCCACTACTAAAAATGTATTACTTTACAACACCAAGTCAAGGATGTGTCAATGTTCAAATAACAATTTACTTGGTAGCAATTTACTTGGAAGTGAATGGGAGTGTGCCTCTTTGTAGTGCTAGCGAGCGGATAGTGTGCACGTAGGCTCAGCCTCGTCTCTGTGTTGCTGCAACTGACCTAAAACACTGCTACTATCTTGGTCTGCTGCCATGAGTCAGACACATAAATAGAGGGCAACCCAACTAGATAAAAAACAAAACACAATGTGTTTCTTGACCTGACTTCCATGATATTTACATTGTTTGATGTCTTTAATGAATTGAATGAGTTGTAAGAGCAACATCTGGATCTCGAGAAGGTTCTCTGTCCATTGAATGGACTTCCTTCTTGTTCTACCAGTGCATTTTTTATGCAGAAAAGCTCAAAGCTAATGGAGGTTAAAAGCACATTTTCCATGCCATGGTACGTAAAAAAAATCTGTTGAATATTTTATTTTTATTTGCAACATGTATGTTTATATTCACAGAATTGAAATAAGGCACATTATGTGAACATGTCTCTGTAATCAAAGTATGGCATTTATTTTTACATTTGCCTTAACTGCATTGTTTTCATCAAACTGTACATTATCATTACTGCTTTGCCAATTTGATTTCAATGTGGTTGATAAATATGCTTGTTGTTTTGTATTTCTAATGAGTAGCTTTACAGATATCTAAGTTTCTTGGCTTGGCTGTGCACATAATGAACGAGTAACCAACTATGTTAACCATGTATTACCCAAAAGTTAACCATGTATTATAACCATGTTGCCCAAAGATATCTACCTTTTCCCTAGACTGGTACAGTATGAACACTCAATAGTACTCTCAAGTGACCACCGTATGACACACACTTACATTTTGTTTTAATGAAGTTGATTACCTCTTTTTTTAATTCCATAGAAAACAGTCAGAAATGGATCTGATGAATCCAGCGTAATGTGGGAGCTTCTGGACATATCTTACAATGAAGGGAAAATTAGTGATCAAGCATAGGCAGCTATCTTTTCTACTTTTTGAATTTAGTAGTATACCTCATATAGATTAACCCAATTCTGATGATCGTTGGCAATCTTTTCTATAAACACTGTTCAGCATCTTTTGACACTTAATAAGATGTAATATTTCCTTGTCTAAGTTCACGTTAATTACTAAAGGAAAAATTGATGCAGAACTGCCAACTGGGCTGTACTATCAATGATCTATATATTTTCTATATATATATATATATATATATATATATCATCTTGCTATTCAGAAATTAGTATTGAACAATATTGTAGTATACATTTTGGCAGTGACTTTGTACAGAATGTAAGGTATGATTCTGTTTGTGGCCACAAATCTTTTAGTGTTTGCGTGCGACTAAGCTACACGACTTGTTTCCAGCAGACCTGGTCCGTGGGCTTAGTGCAGGTGGCAAACCTTTCTACCATCACCTTAGAAGCTGCCTCAATGTCGTCATTGCCCTTTTTGGAGCGAGTATTAATTATTTAGCAGTGTCGGGAAAAAACACAGCAGATAATATTAGTAAGATGTCTGACCTTTGGGTGCAATTCAAAGAAAAGGAAAAGAGAAGGATGGAAATAAAATGGGTGTCTTGTGGGAGCAGAGGGATTGTTTACTGACACTGGTTAAGGTGAAGTTTTGAAACAATCAAACCAATATACGAAAATGTGATTCAATAGTGGTTTAAACAAGTCACGGCCAAACAAGGTATCTGTAGCCTGCTGAACCAAACAGCAAATGTTGTCTGACTAATTAGCCAACAATGCAAGCTAGCAAGGTAATTGAACAATATTATCATTAGACAACCCATACGGAAATAATATATCTATATTATATTATATATTATATATATAGAGAGAGAGAGCTCCGGAAAAAATTAAGAGACCACTGCACCTTTTTCTTTCCTTTCCAAAAAAGTCAAAAAGGAAGGTTTTGAGTGAGGAACAGAAGGGTTAAAATTAAGAAACCACTGCAAATTGAACGCCTCTGTTCCTCACTCAAAACTTTCCTTTCCAACTTTTTTGGAAAGGAAAGAAAAAGTTGCAGTGGTCTCTTAATTTTTTCCAGAGCTGTATGTATATATATATATATATATATATATATATATATATATGTTTAATATATGTGCATACATTAGTCTCATATTTAAATATATTTACATGTGCAAAAATATGTTCATATTACAAAATTGGCCTTTTTCATATATTTTAAATATGTTTTAAAATATTTCATACATTTTTAACCTAATGTATGTTAATACATTTCCATTTTATTGAAAAATATTTCCATATATTGTATTTACATATGGGCTGTAACTTGTGTTAGAGGCTGCAAGTACAGCTCATGAAGACCTCTCATAATTTTTCTTCTTGGAGTGTATCTGGCCTGGCTGTTGACTTAGCCTTTATCTCTGTTTTCTAAGTCCTGTTCATCCTCAGGTGAGAAAGAGCAAAAAGGCTATGCCATACTGCTCTAACGTTAATGTTTCCCCATCAGGAAGAGATGGAAATTGGTGTTAATTGAGTGCAGTGCGCACTGAGATGATGTTCATTTGTGTCAGGAATATAAACAGGAAGTACATCTCTGTGAAACTTTGTGACAGGTTTATCTAAGTTTTCTGTAGGAAAGTGTGCTGTGTGAAAATGCAGACTCAGCATTATGGAAACATTTATATTAAGTCGTAGGCAGAACTTTACTGAAATCTTTGTTAGGTTGGTTGGAAATTAATGTGTTGCCCTTACTTCGAATACTTTTCCAATATAATTTGTTTTTTTGTCAAAACTCTTCCACTCAGTGCAGAACAGGATTGTTCTGTGAAGTCAAACCCCCCAAACATATGCAGTTTTATTAATTATCCGACACAAACAGTAACTGATAATGCTATTCATTCATATACACAAGGAAAATAGTACACTTGATTAACAACTGATTTGTGTAACTTTGATATGTTGAAGCAGGTTTGTTATTACTATACTGAAACAAAACTGTGCATGCCCAGAAGGTTCTTCCCACTCCGGTTCAAATACTGTACATTGTGTACGATGATTTCTTCGGTGTACAAAATATTCTTACATAGATGTACACATACGGGATGACCCATGCTATATGGATGTACCCTTCCAGTCTTCAGATGTTCATTGGCACCACTCTCTACATCTACAACAAGCTTTCCTAGCTTTAAATCTGAGAACAGACTAAGAAACAGCTTCAAAGCCCCTCAATTAGTCATCATTCAATTGGATATTGTTACTGCCTTCCTGTACTCCATGCATTTCTCTCAGCAGGGATGGGACCTGCAGATTGTTTTTATATTGCTGCTGGATAGGGCCACTCATTCCCTGAAAAAGAGTGGTCCTATCCAGCAGCAATTTCACCATCTAGCATTACAGTTGGAATTTAGAATGATTACCTCATGATATTTAGATAGTAGGGAGTTATCTGATTGACCAGACCAGGATGACATGCCTGGAGGGGCATATTATTATATATAAAATAGGCCAGTAAATGCAAGGCAATGGCATTAAGAAGGTAATGGCCTTTAATCCATATGTATTGTAAATACATTTTAAATCTTTTAAAACATATTTGGGATACATTTAAAAAAAACAAAAATTGTCCAAGTAATGTATTTAAGGAAATGTTATTAATATATCTAGAATACATTTACAAATACAGTTCCAGAAATAAATAAGAGACCACTGCACCTTTTTCTTTCCTTCCCCAAAAAGTCGAAAAGGAAGGTTTTGAGTGAGGAACAGAAGGGTTAAAATTAAGAGACCACTGCAAATTGAACACTTCTGTTCCTCACTCAAAACTTTCCTTTTCATCTTTTATGGAAAGGAAAGAAAAAGGTGTAGTGGTTTCTTAATTATTTCCGGAGCTATATTCATCATACATTCTACATGCATTCTGCATAGCAAACATATATTTATTTTTCCTATGGGAACTACTAGTACATACAAAACACTGGCATTTCTATAGTAGGTGAGAGAAAATACAATGAATTAATTAATTACATCTGTCATTGTGGCATGGCAACATTTTATTAGTTGTAGTTTTCCATTTACAATACTTTTTGTATTGAAACTTAAGATAAGTTTCTGAATCTCCTTCCTGGGAAAATGTACTTGTCTCTCTCAAATGCCAGCTGGACAAGCAGTTTTTGTTGCTGTAACACATTGCGTCTTTGTTCACTGAATAGAAGACATATTCGATTGCTGTGAATGACCCAAATGTTAATCCATGTTACAGTGCCAACAGAACAGTGGGCTTTGCTGACTAAGGCTAGGTGTACCTAGGTGTATCTTTGAAGAACACTGAGTGGGATCCATTTGGTTTGGTTGGCTGCGGTTGCAATTTCACTTTGCAAGAATATTCAAGTCTCAATACATTCTTCCTCAGGTAAATATTTTGGTTAAATTCAACAACAGGTTCATCTGTTCACATAAAAAAACCTTGGGTTTGGATCAAAAACGTTTTCTGTCTACTCTTGCTCATTAAACCACAGCCATATAGTGAATACAATGCTGGGTACGCACATGAAACAAATGACTAGCTTTTGGCAATGCAAAGTGTGGCTATTTCTGCATGTAATTAAGGCTACACAAAATACTGACAAGTTTTAAAAACACAATACATTTTTTGTTACTTTTCATTGTATAAATGTTCTTGGTGTTTACCTATTTTTTTTCCTCAGTCAAATGAACAGTTTCTGCTCAGATAAATGTCTTCAAACTATGTTCTCACATGGCCTAAGTCTTTGTCATGTGAGACTTTTAAATATATTCTGGGTTGCTCTGAAGATAAACAAAAGTTAACACATTTGCCTTAGCCAAAATTAGCATTCTGGAGTGATTGTGTTTTAAAACTCATTAGAGGCTCCAATTATTTCTGACACCAGCATTATTTTTGATTACATTTAAACACATAAATAGTGTCAAATACTAGAGCTCTGGGAAAGTCATGGATACTATCAACTTTTTGTTTTCCTTTTATAGGCAAATAACAAGTCTGCAAAAATGTATTTGATCCAAACAGAACTTTTGATTGATACAACTAAAGTGTATTATTTTGTCAAAACGGAAGACATTCTATTTGGGACTCCTACAGAAACTCCTGGTCAGGTTACCACAATGTTTCACTGCTCTCATCAGAAACAGTGGAGAAGCACCGTTGGAATGCGAACCTGAAACAATTGACTGTTGTTGTTTTTTTCAAGTGGTCCTGTTGTAAATTCTGCCAAATTTCTCATTAGAGTCGCCTTAAGTCTTTTTTTTTTACTTTGGCTGCTTTTCATCCCCTATCCAATTGATTGCAAAACCTTAAATTACGTTGAGGTTGGGGCTCTGAGGTGGCCAATCGAAGGCTGTGATTGTTCCATCTGCAGACTCCACTCCAAGTAGGGCGTTGCCATGATTGTGCTCATTATTATGCTAAAAGAAATTGTTTTTGTCAGTCAGTCAAAGGCGACTCCTTGGAAGACTACTTACTTCTCACAGTTGCCAGTTGACTCTTTCTGTCTTCAACTTTCCCAGTCTCTTCACATTTCTTTGTTACTTCTATTCATTTCACATGTTTTAATTACCTTTTTGACAACACAAGAAATGCTTGATACCTTTGGTATAAAGTGCTTTTAAAAGCAAAAGCATTTTTACTTCCTAGATAAATAACTTCAAAAATAATCAGGTTACGTAGTACTTCTGCACAGTACAGTTTTGTTTTAAATATTTCTGACCAATTTACAAAAATAAAGTTCAAAGTACAGTTGTGCTCAAAAGTTTGCATACCCTTGGAGAATTGGTAAAATACAGCTCCAGAAAAAATTAAGAGACCACTGCAACTTTTTCTTTCCCTTCCAAAAAAGTCGAAAAGGAAGGTTTTGAGTGAGAAGCAGAAGGGTTAAAATTAAGACACCACTGCAAATTGAACACTTCTGTTCCTCACTCAAAATTTTCCTTTTCAACTTTTTTGGAAAGGAAAGAAAAAGGTGCAGTGGTCTCTTAATTTTTTTCGGAGCTGTATGGACCATTTGTAAAGAAAACATGAGTGAGCAGGCAAAACCCATTTTTTATTTCTTATGGGATTCACATTCAACTGTCATAACATAGTGGCACAATCATAAAACAAAACATGGCAACAAAGAAAAAATTCTCAAAGTCAGCATACCCTTAGTTCTTAATACTGTGTATTGCCACCTTTAGCATCAATGACAGCGTGCAGTCTTTTGTAATAGTTGTCTATGAGGCCCCGAATTCTTGCAGGTGGTATAGCTGCCCATTCATCTTGGCAAAATGCCTCCAGGTCATGCAAAGTCTTTGGTCATCTTGCATGAACCGCATGTTTGAGATTTCCACAGAGTGGCTTGATGATATTACGGTTAGGAGACTGTGATGGCCACTCCAGAACCTTCACCTTTTTCTGCTGTAACCACTGGAGAGTCAACTTGGCCTTGTGCTTAGGGTCATTATCGTGCTGGAAAGTCCAAGAGCATCCCATGCACAGCTTTCGTGCAGAAGAATGCATATTGTCTGCCAGAATTTTCTGATAACATGCTGCCTTCATCTTGCCATCAATTTTCACAAGATTCCCTGTGCCTTTAAAGCTCACACACCCCCAAAACATCAGTGAGCCACCACCGTGCTTCACAGTGAGGATGGTATTCTGTCCTCTGTAGGCCTTGTTGACCCCTCTCCAAACATAGCGCTTATGGTTGTGAGTATAAAACTCTATTTTGGTCTTGTCACTCCAAATTACAGTGTGCCAGAGGCTGTGAGACGTGTCAAGGTGTTGTCGGGCATATTGTAACCAGGCTTTTTTGTGGCATTGGCACAGTAAAGGCTTCTTTCTGGCAACTCGACCATGCAGCTCATTTTTGTTCAAGTATCATCGTATTGTTCTCCTTGAAACAACCACACCGTCTTTTTCCAGAGCAGTCTCTATTTCTCCTGAAATTATCTGTGGGTTTTTCTTCATATCCCAAACAATTCTTCTGGCAGTTTTGGCTGAAATCTTTCTTGGTCTACCTGACCATGGCTTGGTATCAAGAGATCCCCAAATGTTCCAATTAATATGTGATTGAACAGTACTGACTGGCATTTGCAAGGCTTTGGATATCTTTTTATGTCCTTTTCCATCTTTTTAAAGTTCTATTACCTTGTTACGCATGTCTTTTGACAGTTATTTTCTGCTCCCCATGGCTCAGTGTCTAGCCTGTTCAGTGCATCCACGTGAGAGCTAACAAACTCATTGACTATTTATACACAGACACTAATTGCAATTTAAAAAGCCACAGGTGTGGGAAATTCACCTTTAATTGCCATTTTCACCTGTGTGTGTCACCTTGTGTGTCTGTAACAAGGCCAAACATTCAAGGGTATGTAAACTTTTGATCAGGGCCATTTGGGTGATTTCTATTATCATTATGATTTAAAAAGGAGCCAAACAACTATGTGATAATAAATGGCTTCATATGATCACTATCCTTAAATAAAGGACCGTTTTTTGCATGATCAGTGATATTTTCAAAATCAATGCCAAAATTTCACTATTTCTGCCAGGGTATCCAAACTTTTGAGCACAACTATATATAAGGAAACACATGACACGCAGTATTAACAAAATCACATACACTGTACACACAACACTACAGCTAATTAAGAAAGCTAATGGCTACTGGGATAAAGGTCTGCATTAACGGCAGCATCTTCAGTTCTTCAAAGAAGAAATGCTGGGAGTCCTCTGAAAGGCTTTCTGCTTGGACAAAAACAGCCCATGGTTTTGGTCAATGACGCGTGGTGAGGCTCGGCAAACACTGGTTACAGATCTCCTTGACGAAAGTCTGGTTTACTATACATACAGTGCACAGTAAAGCCCAAACCAGGATGACAACAGCTAGGAATTCAAATGCAAATAAAATGTTTGGAAAAGTGCTTGGCTGTTTGTTGTGTTTTCTAGGTCGCTAGCTTAAATCCTGGTTTTACTATAGGCTACGAAGGCCAAGGTTAACCCCGCCTACCGTGATTGCGCATCACTGGTTCGGGAGCCCAAGGATCCATGACGGTACGTAATGTTCTGGACGGCAGGTGGCATGCCCTCAGTGGTACATTTGGCTGACCTCACCACCCTCACAAAGAACCGTCCATTGTGGGCAGATGGAGATGGATGCCATGACTGGGCTGGCATGTTGCTGTGGTTCTGGGGCGGGTGGCAGTGGGAATGACTCCATTCACTCCCCATGATCAAATCCCCAAAATGAGAAGTATAAATACGGCAGCTCAGTGGCGTCAAAGGCTGTTATTGGCCAGGATGTGGCGTTAGCCATCCAGGGTTTGTTAAAGTAATTGGATGTAACACCGAGTCAAGGAGGCAAGTTTAAATAATACAGAAGAGGCTGTTGGTGTCTTGTTCTCAGGGGGGGACTATGTCTGGCCTGAAGCCATCTTTCTCTGTCTACCTCCCTACCAGAATGTGTGGCAGTCCAGAACAGTAGATATAGCCCCAATAAATATGTCCTCCCTCTCTTCCCTGCCCGTCTCTTTGTTTCTCTCTCCTTCTCTCTCCTTCTCTCAATTTGGTTTATTGGCAGGACATTGATTTATATTTCAAAAGCACAAAGTCCCAATAGAAGAGAGACATTCATAATTTTTGACAAAAGAAAATCTGCAGGTTACGGAATTTAACCAAATAATCATAAACAATGTTAACGGGGAAAGGGGAGTTGACATGCGTAATGCTTATAATAAAGGTAAGGGGAAAAAAACTAAATTCTCATCTCTCCCTCTCTCTATTTCTCTGATGTTCCACTGGGGAACTGTGAGACAAAAAGTTGGCCTCCAAGAGCAAATTATGTACATTTAAATGAACCGTTTCCTTAAGTCTGCTCAGCATTGTGCAGTGAGGGGAGCTCAGACAGAACGGGTCGGGGCTGGTACACGCTCAGAGGAGGGAGGAAGGGGTGGGATGGTGAGAGGCTGGGCACTGTGCAACAACCGTGGGTAGAAGTGTAAAACTTGAGTGGACCCCAGGCCCTCTGTAAGTCTTAATGGCTTCCCCATCTTCCTCTACTCTACCTCCGCCTCGTTCTGCATTACAGTTACATTTCCACTCGGAGGGCTCCTCCACTTATCCTTTTATAAATGCATTTATTCAATTGTATATCCTTCCTTTCCCCACCCGCACACTGCCTGGCCTTTACAAGGCACAAAAGTAAGGGCTCGCTTTAGCATCTATCTGTTTCCACTGAGAGACATGACTGGCCGCACGCAGTCTTGAGAGTGTCCTAAATGCATCTGTTCTCGTTAGACACCTGTGGCTTCATTTTAGCGGAGAAAAACAAAGCGTGATGGCGGCCTCCTTTGTTTGTCAGGTTGCTGTATTATTGAACTCTCTTCTCACCTGGTCCACTGCAGCCGCCATCTGTGATTACTGTTATGAATCCCGGCGGCCGCTGGAGCCAGAATGCTGATGAATAAGTAAACAAGCATTAGAACAAACCGTAATAGACTTCCTGTTCCTGGACTGCAGACCTCGCGGGGTGTGCCAAGTTACAGCTAACTCCTGTGTGATCTGCTCATACTCGCTGAAATCCGTCGTTCATTGCGCTGTGTTTCCATTTCCGGTGTATACTACTGATTCCCTACTCACATGATGACATTGTCTGATGTTGCTGTAAATGTTCTTTCACGACAGCCCCCCTCCCCCCCGCCTCTTCTCTTCTGCTGTCTTCCCCATGGCCCTCCGTCCCAGAAGCACAGCCACATGCCAGTCCAATCACAGCAACTCTGTCCAACCAATGAGCTTAACTCAGCCAAATGACGATTTGCTGCTAGTTACTCAATTATTTCGCCAGGCTGGACTAAGTCCCCAGAGTGATTGGAGAGGGAGTCTCACTGGAGCACAAGGCTAATTTTCTACCCTAATAGCCCAGAATTTGTACAGATCTAGCCTATTAGAAAAACAAGAATAGGTTGCCATATCATTTGCTTTTATTGCCTGCCAATCTGTTTTCTTTCTCGTCACTCCTTGTTCACTGTATGGGCTAGTGTATGTTTGACTGTGTGTGTGTATATGTGCGTGTGTGCTGTTTACTTGTGTTTCAACTGTGTATATTGCCTAGTAACTGATATTCAGTACCCTTGGCTGGCCTTTTCTCTCACAACAACTTTTAGTTTCCCCCATCCTAACATGCAGTACATATTTTAATTCCCCTCATCCTAACATACAGTACATATTTTAGTTACCCTCATCCTAACATACAGTACATATTTTTAATTCCCCTCATCCTAAAATACAGTACATATTGTAGTTCCCCTTATCCTAACATACAGTACAAATTTTAGTTCCCCTCATCCTAACATACAGTACATATTTTAGTTCCCCTCATCCTAACATACAGTACAAATTTTAGTTCCCCTCATCCTAACATACAATACATATTTTAATTCCCCTCATCCTAACATACAGTACAAATTTTAGTTCCCCTCATCCTAACATACAGTACATATTTTAGTTCCCCTTATCCTAACATACAGTACATATTTTAGTTCCCTTCATCCTAACATACAGTACATATTTTAGTTCCCCTCATCCAAACATACAGTACATATTTTAGTTCCCCTCATCCAAACATACAGTACATATTTTAATTCCCCTCATCCTAACATACAGTACATATTTTAGTTCCCCTCATCCTAACATACAGTACATATTTTAGTTCCCCTTATCCTAACATACAGTACATATTTTAGTTCCCCTCATCCTTACATACAGTACATATTTTAGTTCCCCTTATCCTAACATACAGTACATATTTTAGTTCCCCTCATTCTTACATACAGTACATATTTTAGTTCCCCTCATCCTAACATACAGTACATATTTTAGTTTCCTTCATCCTAACAAACAGTAAATATTTTAATTCCCCTCATCCTAACATACAGTACATATTTTAATTCCCCTCAACCTAACATACAGTACATATTTTAGTTCCCCTCATCCTAACATACAGTACAAATTTTAATTCCCCTCATCCTAACATACAGTACAAATTTTAATTCCCCTCATCCTAGCATACAGTACATATTTTAGTTCCTTTCATCCTTACATACAGTTCATCTGTGCCTCAGGCTTTCCCTGGATGAAATAATGCAGTACCTGCCGCTAAACAGCTATTCTTTGGTTAGAGGAAAAATATTGTCTATGAGGCACTTATCTTATTGTAGGATGAAACCAAAATCTCACAGGGACCAATTGAAACAACACTTTTGCCTGCTTTTGCTTTGTGTGCTAATTATGAGGGTCAAAAAGACAGGAAGTTATGAAGTGATGTTATTACAGAAGCTATAGGTCTCTCTCGCCAGATTGCTCTCTCCGTGGGTGAGATGGATGGATCGCGGTGAGAAGTCGGGCTCTCATTCAATCTCCCTAATTATTTTCTCTCTAGTTTACACTGCCGCACTAAAACCCCTCACTGCTCTTTCTTTGCTTGATTTACTTTCTTGGTCTGCTGAAGATGGTTCTAGAACATTAAAGGTCATATCATGAAACCCTTCCATTCTTTCTGAGATCTCTATTCACTCTCTCTCTCGCTCTCTGTCCTCCCCAGGCATGTTATTTCTTCTTCCTCTCTTCCAGATCCATCGGATGACACGTTTCAAGCTCTCCATGCTGTTCTGAAGATGACATGCAGTCAGGCATTAAGATGTGTGCTTCACTCCAAGGATGACATTCAGGACTGTAAAGCATCAAGCGTTTCTTAACCTCCTTCAGCTCTCTATCTAACTCTCTCTGTCTTTCTCACTTTCTGATGCTCAATTAACTACCAGAACATTATCTGGGAGTCTCAATGCCTCGGTGCAAATTTTAATCAGCCATCACATTAAGGCCCCTTCATATGTATCACCTTCTCTCAACCTTGTGATCTGTTCATGTCTCTATGCATTCGTGTGTGTGTGAGCGTGTGTGTGTATACCAAGGAAAATTTTCTTGGCTTCAAGAGTAAGACAGAGAAAACTACACACTTCGCGCGGAGAATTGGTGTCGGACCTGCCAGATCTCAATGAACGGTGCAACTGGACGGGACTGGAGATGGACCCAGGCCGACACAACAAACTGAACCTCTTACTGTTTCTGATCCAGTTGTTGCATACCCACGTGGTCTTGGCGGCCTCTGTCACCATCGAATTGGCGGTGCTCATCCAGGTCGTGACGGGACGTGAAGGAGAGACCGTGTGTCCAGCGACCATTCGTTGCTCGAGTCCAGACCGCGTACATGTGCGCGGTTATGTGAATGATTGGTGCCCCCCGATGATCAGCACCCCCTGTTCTCGACCTAGCCCCCCCTCCCAGCCAAACAGTGCTGGCTCAACTAGTGCAAGCTTAATGCAACAACTCATTGTCCATGGAGGACAACACTACTAAGTGTCAGATGAAACTCAGTGCTCTGGACTGGCCTCAGACTGCAAGGGAAACACTGTTCTGGACTGACCTCAAACTGCAGGAGAAACTCACTGTGGACTATGCTGACTTCTCTCCTCTAGTCTCAAGCTCCAAGCACAATCTAGTACACTGGTACCCTGCAAACCATATTTTTAAACGATGAAAACATATTCTTGTCAACTAAATGCCCTTTCAGTGTAGTCACATTATACACTCATCACTGTATTGCAAGTAGACAAGTTTAGTAATATGGAGGACTAAATGTGCCATAATATGAAATAAATAAATAATTAAATAAAATATTTAAGCTAATAGTACAGTACAAATATTACATATGGCCCCTTCAAGGGAATCAGACACACCTGGACTGTTGTTCTACTAAACTCAGTGATTTGTTTAACTAGACATTGCGTTTCTTAACCAGACATTGTCTTTCATAACCAGACATTGTCTTTCATAACCAGAATAACTAGAAGGATGGTATGGCTGGTTAGTTGCAGGGGAGCAGAAGAGTCGCCAGCGCAGTGTGTGTAATCAGAAGGCAGAGCTGGAGCTTGTCAGTCATTTGTCGCATTCCACTCTTTAAACAGCAAAGTCGACGCATCAGATCAATGCCTAACCCCTGCCAGTTCCTGCCTAACCCCTGCCAGTTCCTGCTTAGATCATCGGCGAAATAATTGTCAAAGCCGTCAAAAATAATGACATCATTGATGGAAGCACAGTCACTGCTGTCTCAAATGGATGTGAATTGAGCAGCACTGAAGTTGCTCCCCACCACTTGGCTCACATGGGAAATAGGGCCCAGAGAACAATTACATGTCAGGAAAGTGAGAGTGAGAATTTAGCGTCATGATAATGATCATAATCTATACTGGGAGGTGTGACTGAAAAATAGTCAGTGTTTTAGAAATATCAGTCACATTTTTTGGTTTTTAGTTAATAGCTGGTTTGAGTGCTTGCATATGTGCAATGTTCTTTCATTTTTCCTGTACTGAGGAATCCAACTACAGATGTAAACAAACAGTGAATTGCTGAATTAAAATAATCAGCAAACGATACACAGAAGGGGAAAAAGGCGGTATATTGGATGGAAAACAGAAATGCACAGAATTGACATACTGTAAAATAATACCAGTAACACTAAATTGTCTATGCACAGGTCTGCATACAGGCAGTAGCATTACCAAGTCATCTGAAATACTGGGGGTGGGAGGTGAGTACAGAGGAGATTCGTCATATGTTTTAAAGCCAACAGTATGTTTGTGTATGGCGCTGCAAATGAGTGTTGTCTTTCAGAGAGAACTATGGAGTGCTTGAGTCATGGCCCAGGTGTAACAGTATAGGCTGCAGACAACAGCACACGGTGCTAGGCCTGATAACCAATAACGAGGCATCCGCCTACAGGGAGCAGGTAAGCAAACTGGCGTCATGGTGCCAGGACAACAACCTGTCCCTCGACGTCAGCAATACAAAGGAGATAATTGTTGACTGAAGGAACACATCTCAGTACACATCCACGGGGCTGTGCTAGAAAAAGTCACCTGTTTTAGAACCTGCCTTTGCATTGCCGAGGACTTGTCATGGACCATCCATGTGTTGTCAAGAGGGCTCAGCAGCGACACTACCCCCTAAAGGTGAGCATTATTATACTGTTGTTGCTATTCTTTTTACTTTTTACTCTTTTTTTGTATCTTGTAGGACGCTGCAAGTACGAATTTCAGTTTACAATTCTGCTTTCCATACTGTGTGCATATGACTATTAAAAACTGAAACCGCTACTGCATTCACCCTCCAGGCGAAGATTATGATATCTCAACATGACCACGGCCACCCAGTCGCACAGAGCAAAGAGCAAAGACTAAATCTTCATATAAAAAAGCATACATGATTAGACAATTTACTGCTCCCACCAGCCCACCCACTTTCTGTCTCTCTCTCTCTCTTTCTCTCACTGAACCACCTAATTAATCTTCAAACGAGATGTCTGCTGGTTTGTAATGTAATCTAATTTAGAGGAGAATCTGAGGAACATCCAGTAAGAAAGGCTGTAAAAGTACTGGACCAAGGCAGATTTCACAGACTCCTGCCCTTCGACCGGGCACCAACCCCAGAGGGCTGGGCCAGGGAAAGTGGGGGTAGAGAGCCCCAAGGTCCAGGGTGTGTTTCTGGGAGATTCTCTCTGCCTTTCCAGAGAAGAGCCAGGCACCTCAGGTCATAATTAGTACTAGAGTCTAGTGACCCTGGCGGAGCGTGGCCAGGGGAATATAGGCCCTCCCCTCGCTCTGTCCTTCTCATTTCGCCCATACAAAAGGCAAATTATTCCTTCTGAATAAGACAGAATGCTTAAGACCAATGTCTTAAGTAGAAATAATGTATACCCTATTTCAATCTAAATGTTAGTTTAACTTGTTCAACAGTTGATTTTCAAATAAATTGAGTAAACAATTTTATTTTGTTGAATTCTAAACTGTGCAACGCAGATTGTCAAGGGTCTTAGTGTTCTTACATTCAAGCAGTTTCACATGCTCCTGATAGGACACTGTTTCATTGGGGGACGGGAGATGAGAATTGACTGGTATCATAATCATTCGCTAAAAGAGTTGGTTCCTTCTTGAGCAATGCTCTAAGCAGTTCATGTGCGCAGCTGGTGCCGCTAGTCAGGGACACATACTGTATACAAAAAGCATTTATTCTCTCAGTAATAATAATTCCATGTGCAGAGAATACAAATGGGAATTCAAAACCACACTTACGTTAGCTGAAATGCAGAGCTAGTAAGATTCTATACCTATAGGCTCAACATATGTAGTTCTGTCATAAAAATAGTGTTTGTAGTTTGCTTTGCTTCTGTTTTTTTCGTGCCATGTGCTGCTTGCATTTAGCTGCTTACTGTTAGCTACTTGGCCATCTGCCAAACAGTTTGCCGACACTTTCTATAAACAACCTACAACCCGTTTCCAAAAAGTTGGGACACAGTGTCAAATGTTAAGGAAAACAGAATGCAAATGATGTGCAAATCATTTAAACCCTATATTCAATAGAAAATAGTACAAAGACAACATATCAAATGTTGAAACTGAGAAATGTTATTGTTTCTTGGAAAATACATGCACACTTCGAATTTGATGCCAGCAACACGTTTCAAAAAAGCTGGGACCGAGGCACAAAAAGACTGGAAATGTTGTGTAATGCTGTTGTGTAATGCTAAAACTAAACCTGGTGGAATATCATACAACTCCTTTGGTCAATTGGCAACAGGTCAGTAACATGATTGGGTATTAAAAGATCATTCCAGAGAGGATGGGCCTGTCAGAAGTGATGTTGGGGAGGGGTTCACCATTTTGTGAAAGACTGTGTATCACAATGTAATTGCAAAGAGTTTGTAAATCTCAGAATCTATGGTACATAATATCATTAAAAGATTCTGAGAATCTGGAGAAATCGTTGTACGCAAGGGACAAGGCCGAAAACCAATATTGGATGGCCGTGACCTTCGGGCCCTCAGGTGGCACTGCATTAAAAACAGACACGATTCTGTAGTGGAAATCACTACAAAGGATCAGGAACACTTCTGAAAACTATTGTCTGTGAACACAGTACGTTGCTGCATCCACAAATGCAAATTTTCCTCTGGGCTAAAGAGGAGAGGGAACATCCGGCTTCTTATCAGTGCACAGTGCAAAAAGCCAGCATCCCTGATGGTATTGGGGTGCAGTAGTGCACATGGCATGGGTGACTTGCACATCTGTGAATGCACCACAAATCCTGAACAAGATATACAGGTTTTGGAGCAACATATGCTGCCATCCAGACAACGTCTTTTTCAGGGAAGGCCTTGCTTATTTCAGCAGGACAATGCCACACCATGTTTTGCACGTATTACAACAGCATGGCTCTGTAGTAAAAGAGTCCGGGTGCTAAACTAGCCTGCCTGCAGTCCAGCCATGTCACCCATTGAAAACATTTGGCACATTATGGAACGAAAAATATGACAAAGAAGACCGCGAACTGTTGAGCAGCTGAAATCCTATATCAAGCAAGAATGGGAATAAATGTCACTTTCAAAACTACAGCATTTGGTCTCCTCAGTTCCCAAACACTTACAGAGTGTTGTTAAAAGAAGAGGTGATGCACCACAGTGATAAACATGCCCCTGTCCCAACTTTTCTTTAAATGTGTTGCTGCATTTTTTAAACTATTTTGATTTGAATGTTTTATTTGATTTGTTTGTCCAATCTACCAATAATTCCTTATTCTGTCATGGAATTTATAGTCAAATATAGGCTATTTTAAAACCTCATATAAAGCTGGTATATATTTCTATATTAGTTGAAAGTTACATATGTTTTCATTGTCTTTGCTTCATATTTGTAAAGTAGAAACTCGAGGGAACATTGTTTTTGAGCATTTTCCATTTCAATCAAGCTTATTTGAACAAGCAGGTGTATCCTATCTCCAGTTTCTCACATTTTAAGAATGTGTTCTTAACACCAAATGGCCTGAGGATGCTTCCAAATTTATACACACACCACCCACACATGTACACATTCATTCACCCACCATTTACCAACCATGTAGTGTACCCTAAAGTTCTACAAGCTGCTGTTGTGACAGATAAACTGCCTGGGGATGTGTTCATGAATGCAGACCTTGATTCTCAAAGGCTTTCATGTTCCTCCTTGAGTCCCTGATGAGATATGCAAAATAACTCTGGCCTGAGTTCTGCGGTCTGGGATAACGGTGGACTGGGTTTGGCCTGTTAGAAACTGGTTCAGAGGGGAATGTCATGAGGACTTCCGGGAATGGTGTTCAGGGGAGTGGGGTTACATTAATTATTTGAGTTAAAATACATAGGATTACATTTGAGTGAATGAAAAGAATCTCAATGCATTTTAGTGCTAATCAACGTAATGATATTAAAGGGTTACTTCAACAAAACTACAAAATGTTACATTGGTGTCATTACCCTGAAAGCCATCTATGGAAAAATATGACAGGAATCAATGCATTGGTTTGGTCTCCCTGGCATTGTTTCAAATTCTAGTATTTTAGCATTTCTGGCACAAATTCCATCCAAGTCCAGAGACATACTAACATTTTTCACACATGACATCAAAATCATCCAAAAGTATTTCAGATGTATTTTGAAGGCCAAAAAACAAACAAAGCCTCCTGCCAAGGCTTACACACCTATGCTTTTCATTACATAAAGAGAAGGGTTCAGGCTCACACTTCTGGAGAATGAGAAGTGGGACATTGTGAGCTCTTGGTCACACCTCTGTTCAGCCCAGTAGCTGAAGTCCAACGCAAAATGTCCTACACAGCATGGTAAGGTTCAAATGTGATCTCATTCATATTCTACTACCGTCCTCCTCCATTCAGTCCTTGTATGTCACATTTTAGTTGTTGTTAGTCAAGTTTATTGTGAGTGGCCTTATTATCTATTTCATGAACATGCATTAGTCTGATACTGAGTTTCTGTTATTCTTTTTTGGAAGAAAAATTATTTTCTATATATTACATCTGCTCCAGTCCAGACCTGACATTGTTCAGTCATACTAATGTGTTTGCCTCCCAACTCTCAGGAAACTATTAGAAAGGAGTGACTGACTAACATTCAGCCATTCAGTGGTGTGTGCAGGCAGCCCCAGCAGCTTCTCCAGCTGACAGCCCCCTCCTGTCTTCCAGATGCTGCTGACCAAGTTGACCTCCATCAGCCAGGTAATGATGCTACCACATGCCAGGGCAGTGAGTGGCACTACAACTGCCCCTGAAGAAAATGCTGTTATGATCATTCTTCTTCCATTAGTCTACAAGTGTTTGTCTTCAAACTCCCTGAATTCATTGCCCTACATTTCCACCTTTATTTGCAATACTAAGTTAACATATGGACTTGTTTTAAGAGATGCACTGTTTCATGTAACTATTTGATAGGGTGTTTTTGGACCTACGTGGGTATCCCCAAAAAAGAAACCAGGCAAGCCTAGTTCAGCCGGCCCACAATAGAAAGTGCGGCCTCCTCAAGATTCGACCCCAGGTCACCCACATGAAAGGCTGTATCGTTAACCACGACACCACAGAGCCATACATTTGCTAGGTTTCAGTATAGCCTCTTGTGCCACTGGCCGTTTTAACTGTTAATTGGCTATTCGTGAATGACATTGATACAGTCAAACTGACTAACGTTTCTTACTAAGTTTACCTCCACCAAAAATAGTGTCTATGTATGGCGTTTGCCACTGGCCGTTTTAACAGCGTATTAGCCAGTAATAAGCTTTACCGGTATCTACTAACTTACTGGAATAGTCATAAGAATTGAGCAATTGCTAGCGAGTCTGCCAAAGCTATTTCATTTCATGGCATAAGAACGTATTTTTTTCTTTCATGGTAAAACAACGTACTTTTTTCTTTCATTCGTGAATGACATTTATACAGTAACTATAAATAAAGGTGACGATAACTAACTTTTTCATCAAGTGAAAAGATGTGAGAATCGTGGAATCTACCAGAAATAATTAATAAATGTCAGTGCTCTCAATAGATTCGAACTTAGGTCTTCGACCCGAGAGGCACTGTCTTTAACCACAACGCCACAGCACTACACATTTCAGCAGTCGCTAGACACCATTGAGCATTGTGTTAAACTGACTAACGTTTCTTATTAAGTTTTTCCACCATAGTGTCTATGAACTGTATGGCTTTTGCCACTGGCCGTTTTAATAGCTTATTAGCCAGTAATAGGCTTACTAGTATCTACTAACTTCCTAGGAATAATCATAAGAATTGAGCAATTGCTAGCGATACTTTTCCATGCCAGAAACAGTCGCAATATAACCGTATACAGTTTCAGTTAAGGCTTACTATAACGTAACTACTGTATATTGTAGCCAGCAAATGTGTTTGTCCATCCTAACCCAAAACACATGCACGGATGCGTACTTCGAAAATCCACCAGAAACCGTTGCAATATAACCGTAAGCTGTTTTATTTCAGGCTTACTATAATGTAGATACCGAAGGTTTTAACCAGCGAAGTATTCATCTATACGGACTAATTCATAATGCTTACTTCGCTTCGCCTGCGAGGAGACACGAACTCGGGATCTATAGTTTACAGGTCTGCTTCTCCAACCACTACGCTATTTAACAAGGTGCACTCCTGCCAGTCAGTTCAGTCAGTCAGTCAGACACATTCGCTCTTCTTGGCCGGCTCCACTTACAGGGTCCAAAAAGATTCTAAAATCATTTCTACCCAGCGATGATGCTCAGACTACCTTTTAATCATCCGAGAAGCTTGTGGGCATTGAACAGCAAAACAACTCTGCAAGAGTGTGTTGTGTTTGCACCTCCAAACACAATATAGGTTTCAGCATTTATTTTTGTCACAGGACTTCTGAAAACATCCACCAACAACTGAACAAATTTCTATTTAGCTCCTGCAAGATCAGTGTTTTCTCCAGAAAACTGGCTTTCAGATGTTACCTCCTCATTTTGATTGGTTAAAAAAGTGGTGACATTTTTGAAAAAGGGAGGAAAACTGAGAACAATAGTTTTGCATTAATTTTTAATTAGTTTGTTATTGCATTTAAAAATTATTTATGAGACCACTGCACCTTTTTCTTAAGAGACCACTGCACCTTTTTCTTTCCTTTCCAAAAAAATTGAAAAGGAAAGTTTGGAGTGAGGAACAGAAGCGTTCAATTTGCAGTGGTCTCTTAATTTTAACCATTCTTTTCCTCACTCAAAACCTTCCTTTTCGACTTTTTTGGAAAGGAAAGAAAAAGTTGCAGTGGACTCTTAATTTTTTCCGTAGCTGTATATTGTACCCTCTTAATAATTTTAGGTGATTGTTTCGCTTTCAATATAACTTGTTTTGCAAAAGGAACCATTTTGTTTGTTTTTATTAACTAATTAAGTGTAATACCATAAAACAGTAAATAAAACCATGTAGGCTTTACGTTACTACTGTTCCCTTCCAAGGCCACACCTCATCCCCTCATGACACATAGCTCCATGGAACTACAATCAACAATGGGAAAAATACAGGATGTTTCCAAAATTTATTCTGCACTGTAAACCCCAATGTGCCGTCATCACTCAAAACTCTTGAGGAAATCAATTGCACATAAAATATTTGAGTACAGGTAGTTATTTACCACACACAAATGTAATCTAACAGGGTCATGATTCAAGTTCTGTTAGCTTAAATTAAATGTGTTATTAGGTTATCAAGTGAAACCTAGTTCCCACTGATGACTATATTTTAACGAGATACATGTTTACTGAACTACTTTATTTTCAATCCTCTCTCCTTCATGTGAGTTTATGCACTGCTCAAAAAACTTAAGGGAACACCCCCCTGGTGCAGGACAATGGATTCCCCCTGGTGCAGGACAATGCCTGGCCTGATGTGGCCAGAGTTTGTAGGCAGTTCCTGGATGACAAAAGCACTGATGCCATTGACTGGCCCTCACGTTCTCCAGACCTGAATCCAATTGAGAACCTCTGGGATGTTATATATTGGTGCATCCGACGCTGCCAAGTAGCGCCACAGATTGTCCAGGAGCACACTGATACCCTGATCCAGGTCTGGGAGGAGATCCCCCAGGACACCATCCATCATCTCTTCAGGAGCATGCTCAGACGTTGTCAGGAGTGCATACAGGCATGTGAGGGCCATACACACTATAGAGTCACATTATGAGTTGCCGTGATGAAATTCACGCAAGTTGTGTGTGTGTGAGTTTGAATCCAGCCCTTAATCGGTTGGTGATTTTGGTTTCCAATGACTGTTGCTACGTCATTTTATTCTCAACGAATAACACAATGCAGAGTAAACATTTTGAACTTTAATATATTTAGATCTTTGAGACCTGATGTGTGATTTAAGTGTTCCCTTAATTTTTTTGGCCAGTGTAGATATGAAAGTTAAACTCTTAATATATTACAAATCCCATAAAGCCTTATTTTGAAGTCTTGCTTTGCATAGTACTGAGGCCACAAAGTCATGTTTGAAAAGTTCTTATAACTTTCCCAAAATTCCCTGAAGGAATGCACCATCGTCATGGCATTTTACATTCAACGTGGGTTTTCTGTCTGGTTCATACTGCAGTTATAAAATGACTATGCTTTTCCAACCCTCTACCTACACTTTAACAGGCATGTATTGCCATTTCCAGTGTACTTTTGTACACTACAGACCTGGAAAATAGGATAAATTATGAGAAAGAAAACATGGCTTTTCCTTACGAGAAGGTCCACTGTCAATATTATGCAAATTAATCCAGTTAACGCAAGGTGTTTATCCAATGGAAGTAGAGTCTTTCATAAACATGAGACGGTCTTCATTGTTGGTCCATGGTTGTCCTGCAACGGCACACGTGAAATATTTTTGCTCCTTCGTTCTGCTACCAACTGGAGGAAAATCTAATTATAGCAGGGGAAAAGTGCAATAAGGATTGGAGGATGGTGGCAGAGATTGTTGGTGACTCAGGTCAGTTAGCACTATGTTTTTAAATCTGTTGTGTTTATTTAGCATTGAGTTGCTTGTTTTATATGACAGCACCACAGAAATACATTGCCTGCTAGCATAGTGCTCATTATAACGTGTGTTTTTATTGTGCCCTAAGTGAGAAAAAGTAATTTTGGTTGGTTTCATGTTTAATCAAAAAAAGTTCATGAAGGGCCCTCCACCGCCAAAAAACAAACACCCATAGTGGATATGCCCATAATCAGCCATCTGGGGCAAAGCAGTGTGTTTACAGGTGTATTCGCATCGGAACAGTGGACGTGCACCGTTAGCATTTTGTGAAGCTTGGACGCAGCCATTGGACATCACGCAATGTGAGTAGCGTAGCAGCAGTCATTATTTCAAAGGGGGCATTCCATAACGGCTAACGGCTGATTGCAACGCTGAACGCTCGATGGCTGTAGTGTAGCTCCTACGTAAGTCTTGTAGGAATCCAGGTTTTATTTTGATAGCAATGATTTTTATTCAATGGGAACAAACATTTTTAGTCATTAGTGTAATTGAACTTACTTTCAATTAATCTAACTACAAATATTTTGGTAAAAAATGCCTTAGGCTTTACAGTGTGTGTTCTCTAGTTCTTTCAAATTTCAAGAGCACTTGACAGAGCATGTTGTGTTGCACAAGAGAATGCAGAGCACTTAAAATCTGTTCATTTCAAAACTTACATGTGTAGAGAAAACCACATCATCAGCACAGCAACTATCATCAATATTGGCAAACAGCTAGTTTCAGGCAATTTGTTTTTATTGTTGTGCTAGCTAGCTACTTTGGTTGATTAAAATTAAGATTAAAATAATAGAAATGTAGTTTAAACTACGTGACCAACCGTCAAAATTATTTTTCAGTTGTGAATATTGGGAAGTGAACAAATACTGGGAACAAAGTACTTGAAATGCTCCTAAGTTTTGTTTTGCATACGTCAGAGAACTTCAGACAAACTTATAACATATTTGCTATTCTTACTTTTTTTAAATGACAGTTGACATTCATACCCATGGAACGCTTTAGTAACATGTACACGTTTTGAAAAACAGCCAGGCAGTAGTGATTCCGATGCTGACCAAACTGTTCACTTCCTCATTACCATTGCTAGTGAGTCACCCTGTTCTCAACACATGGTCTCACACACACACACACACACACACACACATTGTTGTCTCAGTGTTGCTGCAGATGTCCCACACTTTGCAAGCAAAAACTGCAGTGCTACTGAGGAACGGAGGGAAAGGACAACAAATGATTCATCTACCCCGCATACCACCCTGAGCCTGCCTCCCCCATGCCTCCCCCAAGCCTCCCCCTCAGTCCACCACATACTGCCTGGCAGTGTGCCCGAGACTGACAAGGTGACACTGCCTCTTTTCCTGAGACAACACCCTAACACAGCCAATCAAAGACAAAAAAAACAACCTGCTTAAGTTCAAAACAAGGCACAAGCCATTTATTTAAAGGGCTTGATAAGCTGTAATCGATGGCCAACACTGTACCTCAGTCATCAGCTGACAGCAGACCAGCGGCACATCGATGTTGTTTTCTTGTCCGTTTATCCCCATCTACATGTACTTGTCAGGTGGTCTTTCACTGCTTCTCTGTCAGTTGGCTGTGTCGGTTGGTTTTCTCCACCTCGCTGTTTATTTTTTCAATGTTGCCAACGGGGAAAGTGTGATTAATTTAGTAAAAACGATAGGAGCGCACCAATTAACTGGCTTAGTAGGACTCAGTCCCTGGGTCCGGATGGAGGAGGGCTATGCCATTTTTACATTCTCCTGAATGTTTTACAACAGTGGTAAATATGATTTATGTATTTAAAGAGCTTCGACTACAGAGGAGAGGCATAATAGAATTGGAGCATATGGGAGGGTCCCTATGGACTTCAAGGTTCACACAAAAACACAGTCCAGCCCTCCAGCTTACCTACAAACGCTGTCTATACAAGAACCTTCTGAATATATTGGAGTTACATATGTTGTGGGCTTATACTGTTCGACTGGAAGACAACACAATGTGTACCTTGCCGTAGCACACCTTGAGGCAAGATTTGAAATCACTGTTGCCTTACAAATGAATGAGAGGGAATAAAACGACACATCATCATTACCTCCCTTGCTTATTCATGATTCTGAAATCCAAAGAGAGGCCATCTCATGTGTACGTTTCCATTCTCTCAAAATGGCACTGTCCCCTCCACGATTTCTGTTGCTTTTTATTTATGAATCAAAATGGAGGAAGAAAGTGAAAAAGACAGCCAGCTTTGGTATTCAACGTTCAACCTGTCCAAAGGCAGACGGTAAAGAATCAACATTCAAACAAATGTTGGCAGTTTAAGGACATTGTCTGAGCCACAGTACATTTCCCATGAGCACAGTTTGGGGCTGCCTGCTTCGCTCCTCGGTCCTCCTCACAAAGTCTGCTTCCAAAATGCTGGGGTCTGTTCCTGTCCGCTCCATTAAATCTTTACTCACGGTTCAAGACATACACATTACACAAAGACACAGGCAGAGATGGAGTGAGATGAGAGAGAGAGAAATAGACATGTTGATTGAAGTAGTTGAGTCACTGAGAGACAATATAATGCTACAGTATTCAGTCTTCATGCTTACTGGAAAGAAGAAATTAGGGGGGATGGACAAATGAAAATAAAAGCACAAAAAGTAAAGGAATAATTCCACTGTTCTAGATTGATGAAATCCATATCATCAGGGGCAAATTTTCCTCTCTATAACCGGTACAGATAGTTTATATTTTCAACCTTCAAAAAATACAGTGATTTTTACAAACATAAATTATGCTAGGAAAGTGTCCATAAAAAGAAAATACTCATACAGGAAACCCTCCCCACCAAGCTAAGAACTTCTATCAAGTACGAAATTGAAAAGATTTTCTAAGCCTTTTCACTCCTCTTTCTTTGAGAGTCTCAAGGACACTGTGTGTGTGTGTGTGTGTGTGTGTGTGTGCTTTCTGCACAACCGTACAGTTTCAGCGTCACTCAGACAGAGCAATGGACCCACCAGAGGAGGAGAGCAGGAAGCCTTTTACATGATTGGATTTAAATGGTCAGCGGCAGAGGTACGTCAGCAAATGGACCTGGCAGTGATGCTGCCAGAGAGAGGGCTTCAAGTGGTGCTGACCAACAAACAAAAATGTTTTCTTTTCGAACCAGACTGGCACTGTTTTCCTAAAAAGCCCTCTTTGATTGATAAAATGCATTTAAACGAGGGCGTGAATTTGAATTTCACATTTAATTGGACAGTTAAGCACAGTGGTAAAGCAGGATTTAATTGAAAACACACATTATATGAGAGTACAGTAAGAAGCTTATAAAAACAACTTTATTTTGTATGGAAAATGTTTATTAAAAGTGCATAAACATAATCAGCTAATGCAAAATGGTAAATCAGAAAAACGCTTAAAAGAAAAATATAATTAGTAGAATGTGATACAAATAAAACTGACAATAAATGTTCTGTATGTGTAGCTCTTTGAATATTTTTTTGGTCATCATATTTAGATAACTGACTTCCATGTAGGCTTATGTGAAGATTACAGTGGCTCAAATGTTTAGCTAAGCAAGCAAGTCAGCTCTTGAACATGTGCACATAAGAAATCCCATGACCGGGTGATTTTAAAACACTGCTATGCATGCAAATGCTCAGTCAAACACATGCACGGCGCACACACACACACATGCACGCCACACCATTGTGAACACACACGTAAGCACGCACCATACACAGAAACACGTAGGCTTGCACAAACACACACACACAGGCTCACACGGTCAAAGCGACAGGTGTTGTGACAGCTGGCCAACAGGAGATGTACCCATCTCCCCAGTCTTAGTAGCGGGCGTGGGCCCCTCTGTCTCACCGCTAAAAGAAGAAGGTAATGACTCTGTCTTGGTCATTAGCCGTTCACACAAACCACAGCCTCGGCGTGTCATCCTCTTCGTCTGACTTCCTCACTCTTCTCGACGTCTCACCCTTGCCAGCCGGTCACGTAATCCTTTTGTCAGGATTTATTTCCGATGACGATACACTTGTGAGCGGAGGACTTGTCGTCTGCCGATTGTCCTGGCTGTGTTTCCCCAGAGGACAGGTGTTGATTAAGATGTTACAGGGAACCATGCAGTGTTATTGTCACATGTAGGACTGTGATCGCTGGGCACCCCTGTTTCCAGGCCCAGTGGGGTCTACCTTCCCGGCGGGGTGCATTTCAACTCTCATTTACAGTTTGATTTCCACCCAGATCGCATAACTAGTCATGACCTCGTTTGCCTTTTCACCAGGGATCAAAGACGCATTGAGTACCTTTCTCGTCCTTTAAAATGATCCGTTGGTAATATATAAGAAACCATGATTTGTTGCTGAGCTTCCTGTCGCCGCCTCGTCTTCAGAGTATGTATCACCCTGCCTTCTCAGCCAAGTGGAGAGCAAACAGGGGTGACGGTAAGGAGCCAGGACAGAGCCTGGTCTCCCATTTTAATCAGACGGCTTGTTGGTTCAGTTGGCCATGAGCCCTCTGCAAACACAACCAAATGGACACTCTTGGCTCTGCCCGGGAGGACGGGTTGGAAATTAGAAGCAAAAAAAACCCATAAGCGGAAGAAATGAGAGTTGCCGGGTCCTGTCAATCTGAAGTTCTATCAGCACTGGCTGATGGGTTCTAGGAGCCTGTCACACAGGCTGTGTCTGCCCAGCGGAGACTGGTGCAGTCTGAGAGAGCGGGGCCGGCAGACTGGCAAACATGACAGAAGAAAGACACGAAAGAGAGTGGATTCACAATGGTCATTTCTTTTCACCGCCTGTTTTAATTTTACAGTATGAATAAGGGCAAGACTTTTATCGTGCCTGCCTACAATTTGATGTCTTCAGAACTGTGGCGAACTTGACACTATCAAACTACTACAGCAGTGTCTGATAATTTCCTCATTGATCCCCTTGTCTTCAAGGTCTCTTTTTGCATCCTATGATGAGGGAAAGGGAGAGTGACTGTAAGATAGAGAGCCTGGCTCCTGGGGTAACTCTATATACGTCCCGACACACTGTAATCACAGTGTTCAGCTCACTCCTCTAAAACCGTTGAGCTACATGTTAAACAATTAGCCATCGGCTGTATCTTCTCCTACAGTGTTTAATTGCTAAAGCTAGCGTGGAGACCCCCCTCCATACACACACAAACACTGTCTGAGAGCAGCCTGACAGATTAACCAGATTACTGTCTCACATGAAGGCTTTCCCATTAGTCAAGCTCCCCCTCTCCACCGTTCCCTCTACTCTCAACTTCTGCTGTCTTCCTCCACCTCTACCAGTCTGTCTCATTGTTAATATAGCCCCCCATCACTTTCTGTCCTGCTGTTTTCCTGCCTCGCTCTTTTAGGATCTCCGGCTTGAGTGGTGCGTAGTAGTCGCAAACTGACGATATGTACGGAGAGATGATCGCCCTCGGAGAACAGGAATTTGACAGTTCCATTCATGAATGACGACTGCTCACATTATCAGAAGCCTGACTTGCCCCCAAAAAACTGCGCCTCCATTGTCTTAGGCCTTGAACGCCAAGACAATGTCCAATTCCAAGCCATCATCAGCCTAAAGAATCTCCGTCCAAGACTGTCAGAAGTAATAGCACATCTCATTAACACTCGCCAGTATGAAACTTCCCTCTAACTTCATGGGGATTATCATTACACACTCAGATGAAGTCGACAAAACGAGTTGACATAATTCCCAAATAACAGCGAGATTGGGGATAATAGCTTTAGATAAAAAGGTTACACCAATTAAAGGTTTGAATCATAGATAACTTTTGTTCCTTATAATTACCTCAGTTTGTCAAGGATTTTTATTTTTTATCAAACCAATTATCTTGGGAAGAACACTAACAAAATGCAGTGGCGCCGCTCGTTATGATTTCCATTTTCACACTCTTTAATCTATTCCTTCCAACTCTGACAATGGCAAACAAACACATTAAAAGTTCCCAGAGCAGCTGTGGCTCATTTGTGCTATCTGCTGTCCAATCTCCATTCCTATCAGTCTGTCTCCACTCGCCCTATTCAAGACAGAGATGCAAAATGCAACATATAGTACCAGTCAAACATTTGGACACACCCATTTAAGTGCACTTTAAGTGTTTATCAGGTTTTGTTACAAGAGCTGTAAGCACTCATGTCTGAGGAGAATTTCTGATTTGTACTAACCTAACAGGTCACTGCTTTACAATTTTATAGCAATTATAATTAGCAATTTGATTTCTGATTGTAAAATGAGGGTGGAAACATTAAAAATACATTTTAAAATTGTCCTTTTTGCTGTTTTATATTTGAAACAAACAGGTTTTAGAAAGCATTAGAAACTAAAAAATTGTCTATGCTATACCTAAGAGAGGGATAAAAATGAAAAAGCACTAGGTCCGCAGGCATGTTTTATGATTTATATTTTCATTATTCAAACCATATATTGAAAAAACGACAGGGCATGCTACCTTCACACGGTTCCTCCGAAGCTTGTGTGCATCACAGAGAATAACTCCTGAGCTCGCAAAAATTCACTGAGAGTATGCAAGGTGCTTATTATTATGTAGCCCAAATGTGTTTGTCTTATGTGGTCCACTAGATCACACTGTTGAGGTTTCAAAAGTTATTTAGTGAAGACTGTCTTTCCCCTTACCTCTCCCACGGATAAATCATTGTGATTTGCGGCCCCCTCTCACATAGCCAAGGGAAGATGTTTTGAGGGGCTACTGTTGATGGCTGAGTTTGGGGTGTTATTAAACAGCTGTGGTGTCGCGTGGCTGGTCGACGCGAACAGGAACATGTAGCACTATGAAAACAGCCTCCAGGTATGTTGGCCTACTGTAGTAAACCTTCAATAATTCCAAAGACGTGTTTCCTCCAAACGTTAATCGTTCTTGTGAGTGAGGTTAGGTTGATTTCCTGATGTTGTCTTATCCCATCCCTACCACAGGGAATTTCAAAAAGTGGGAATTCCTACATAAACGTTTCATATCAGTGCATTCGTTTTAATTGTCAGAGAACCTAGCTGCTGCTAGAAGACTATGTTTTGTTGAATGGCTGATGCAAGCGATCCCTCACAGGGCTGACTTGAATGATTACAACTTTTATCAGGTGCCAGTGACTGAGCAGAACCAGAATCACGTTCATTTGCCAAGTAGCCTACATTTACGCATACCTAGGAATATGAGATGATGGTGCTGCCAGCAATACACTAAATACAAACACAACATAACATTGGAATATAATTCTGAACTGTAGTATATAGCATATATACAATAGTATATTTAGCTTCCCGGGGAATGCACAACAAGTCTCCCCAGCGTGAGGTTTGCCCTTGCAGGTTGAGGGTGATAAATAAGACAAATGTCACATTGTGCTGTGTGCATTGTAGTTCCCAATTTCCCATTTTACATTTTTGTCATTCAGCAGACTCTTATCTGGACAGCCTTACAGTTAGTACACACATTTTACGGTAGCTAGGCGGGCAACCACATAGAAATGGGCAAGGACTTTGCCATGGGGAACAGGTTTCACCATTGGGGAGCCAGGACAGAGAAGAGTGTTGACTATGCTAAGCTGGAGCTGGCCTCTCATAGCGGTGGGATGGTAAAAGGCCACAGGGGGCAGAACACAGAGCTCCGGTAAGGATGTAGATATGAGCATAACCTGAAAGCATGGAGGGGCAGCTCCTTTTCTTCCTCCATAAAAAGCACCGTTGTTTTGTAGTGAACGCAAGCTTCAACTGGAAGCCAGTGCAGTGACAGTGACCCGAAACACACTGCCATAGCAACTAGGGAGTTTTTTCTGGAGCATGAAGTGGAATGTTATGGGCCAAGTCAATCTCCAGAAATAAATCCACTGAACATGCCTTTAATTTGCTGTAGGTACTTTGAGGGCAAAAGGCTTCAAAACAAACAACGACGGAAGATGGCTGCAGTACACGCCTGGCAGAGCATCGCCAGAGAAGAAACCTGGCGTCTGGTGGAGTAAATGTGTTGTACATATCAGACAGTTATGACAATGAAATTATACGCAACCAAATACTAAACATAAATACTAATTCAAATGTCCTAAAACTTGTGGTGCCCTGAAATTGGGTCAAAATGAAATGGCTTAACCAATGTGTAAATCAAACACAAGCTGAGAGTCTATACCAAATTACTGAGAGAAGGATTGGAACAGCATTGGCTACAATGGGAAGTCATCATTGTCACAAACCACTGTTGGGTTATCTGCTACTTTCTTCCACCCTCACACTGTTGTATACTGTAGTCTCATGTAGCTCCATCGGAAGAGCATGGAGCTCTCAACACCAGAGGTTGTGGGTTCGACACAGAGAACCGTGCTGTATTGTTGACCAAACAAAAGTTTTATGGAACAAAACAAAAAATCTGTGCGAGGCTTTAGATTTAGGCTACCTTAAAGGGTCTATGAGCTCTGTGAGGTATGTCAGACTACAGAGACAGACATGGAGCGTGCCATAAGGCTTGGTACTCAGTTATATTCTGATCCTTATATGAAGAGAAGCTAGTTCAGCCAGGGAACCCGAGAGGGCATTGGCTCAGTGATGCATTAGCTGATGTTGGGATCTGTCCTACTAGTCTCAAGATTTGATAATCAAATATGGCATTCCATTTAGGTCGGTCAGGGTACTCACTCAGGCTGCTGCTCTGCTGGTTGTCTTAGCATGCTAGCTAAACCCGCACACCACCGCGGCCTCCACCTGTTTGGTTCTGTTCTCTTCTGGGGGGGATTGGTACTGTGTACATTGCTCATTATCATAGGTATTGCTATTATTCATATTACAGTGTTAATACTGATATTAGCACTATTTTAAGTGACATTATATTTTGTGAGTCCCATACATGTTTCTGTAGATGCTCTATAGATTATCTACTGACCATCAGTAACATTTTAACTGTCTACAAACCCTCATCCTAACCTCAATCTTTACCCTAATCTTAACCTAGACATAACCCTAACCTTAGCAAGCAGCTGCTTATCCACTGATAGTTTGTTGAAAGTTTGTTGATAGAATTACTGTCTATAGAACATCTACAGATTAAAATTCTTACTCACAAAGTGTAGCTGTACTTTATACACAATCATGCATTGGCGGTGAGTTACCCCAAAGGGACAGAGCTGAACCCCAGAACAATGTATGTGTGTTGTTGTTGTGCATTGTTTCTGTGAATTATGGTCAAACCGACAGGTGGCGTTTCCTGTCTGAATTATGTTAAGGATATTCCTGTCTGAATGATGTTAAGAATATTCCGGTCTGAATTCCTGTCTGAATTATGATAAGAATGCTCCTGTCTGAATTCCTGTCTGAATTATGTTAAGAATATTCCTATCTGAATTCCTGTCTGAATTATGTTAAGAATATTCCTGTCTGAATTCCTGTCTGAATGATGTTAAGAATATTCCTGTCTGAATGATGTTAAGGATATTCCTGTCTGAATTCCTGTCTGAATGATGTTAAGGATATTCCTGTCTGAATGATGTTAAGGATATTCCTGTCTGAATTCCTGTCTGAATGATGTTAAGGATATTCCTGTCTGAATGATGTTAAGGATATTCCTGTCTGAATGATGACATTCCTGTCTGAATGATGTTAAGGATATTCCTGTGGGAGTAACATGAACACCAGTCACATGGAAAGGATATTTGCCAGACTGACAACAAGTTGTTTTTTACAGATAGCACACATGAAGCCATAAAGGTGACCCTAGATGATAATTAAATTGTGTCTAAAGCATCTGCCACATACCTCAGCATAACTTCAGATCAGTTACCCTCAGGTTAATCCGTCCGCCCAAAGTTACTGCACACCCAACTAAACATCACTATAGGAGCAAAGTAAATATAATACTTTCTCTTGGCACGGTTGTGCCAGACAACATCATTCCCTATCTGCTTGACGTATCCCCCCCCCAGAACACATGTTGGAGTCAATTAGTTTCAAGGAGTGGGCATGTTGCTGGTACAGATCATGGTAGAACAGCTGAAGCTTAACCACATATATAACATAATATGTGGGACAGCCCCAGAACATTTAAGCCCACGGATAGTTGCGGTCCCCACGCAACATGCCCACAACACCGGAGCCAGCACAGGCAACTGTCAGGAGCCGGGGGTGGGGGTGGGGGGGGGGTTACAGAGCTGGTTGTCCTACACCTGTGTTATACAGGGTGACCATTCCGCCAGTGCTTCTGTCCCAGTGCAGAAGGGTCCGTAAGGGACAGGTCAGAGGTCGTCGTTGAAGCGAGTACGGCAGCACTAAGCAAGACACCAACAGGCGTTAGTTCTGTTACTGCTGTGAGTCACAGAACAAATCTGGTTTGAGGTATACATCTCTCACGCCAGAACACAAGCTTGAAACAAAGAATGCAGCTGTGCCATTACAGAGGTAGAGTTGAGATGTGTTATTTTAAGTGTAAATACCAATATTAAACATTGCATACAACACCGATAAAATAATAATAACAAGAACACCTAGTTAGTTTATTAGGTTGTATCCCGGGTTGACTGTTTAGAGATGCACGGCAGATCAATATCCCCAGCTAGTGATTGATGGTGGAAACGTATCCATTGACCAAAATGATTTTGAAAGATGACTTTTCAGAGTTTTGTTCCAGTAGGGTGTGTAAGTGTAAGATGTACATAAGTGTAAGATCAAACTGATAAACAACAATGACATTTTTTTCTCAGACTTTTTAAAAATTATTATTTCCCCTGGGAGCCAATAATTCTGTAGGGCACTGTATCCAGTGCAATCCACATGAACAAGAAAACACTTTTAAATCAGATAAACATTGGTCCTACACTAATCCAATGGGGCTTTAGTGGCATCATCAAGCTGCAGAATAATTTGAGAAATGGTAGTTTAGCCAGAGACAGTAAAAACAATTTGACTCCACACGCCACTCTCTAAATTTGTTCTGATCAGGACAGGGTCACACTAGTCTGTTTATTTTCACAGTCACCGCAGAGTGGGAACCCCTGAGCAACACATTGGTTGTCTCACTTTCACCGCTTTTGTGGTTTCGTCTTAGCTCCAACTCCAACAGGATTCATTGTCACTCCTCCTTTAATGTTTGGAAAATTTTGCATTAGCCAAAATGTTTTGAACCGTCAGTTTGCTTGTAGCAGCTTCTATCCTAGATGATCCCCTGAGCCTGAAAAGCCAGAGTATGATGGGATGAGGCTACTAAAAGATTGAGTGCAATGTGTAGAATCTGCCTTAGGTTGTGTAACACCGAAAGTATTTATTTATTTATAAGATCACCAATTAGGGAAAAAAAAGATCCTGTCAATTTCTGTAGTACCGAAGCACACATAGTATTACCTTTGGGCCTTAGTGAGTTGGCTTGATTAATATGTCAAGATTTGTTGGGTGGATAGAACAGAGATTTCAATGGCACTTCTCCTCTTCCTATCCCTCTGTTTGTTTGACAGCAAGCCGAGCAAATAGAAAAACAGGGGAGGGATAACATAAGCCGGAGGAGGTTAGCGATGTCTACCATGTGTCAGCGGAGTAAAATCTATACAATGGTATATGCAGGGCCATGCGTTATATCATCACTTAAAGCAAAGCTTCTTAACCCACATGTTAGATGGAGGTTGTGAGTTGTGAGAATTCGTCTACGTATAATCACACATTATTTCAGTCAACAGAGGACATTTTTGGTCATGGGAGGTCCTAGCTGAAAAAAATGTAAGAACCCCTGCAGTAACATATTGGTTTACAGAGAGTGGGTGTCATAAAATGTGTTTACAGAAATGTAAAGTCAAAAGGGATATGTGATTGTAATGACCGTTGTGTACATATTAACAGCGACATATTCCTATATCGATCAGTATACTGAAGTAGCAGGAAATACTGCTGCGCTATAGAATTTGTGAGAGACAGGTGTTTTTTTTAAACTCAATCTCCAAGGCAACAACATGACTTCCTACACCAGAGACAAGAATGCCAAAGACCTGGCATTTAAGGTAAAACATCTGTAATGTTTATAGCAAAAGCCTTAATACAATTGAACCAATGACGAAATGGCAAATTGCTCAACTGGTTGTGTTCACTGCAGGTGCTAAGACTACAAATTGCCATCAGGTTGGTGTTCAGTTACAATGTTAGATTACATTACGGAGGCAAATGAGATTTAGTAGATGTTTGACATCATAATTCCTGTAGCTCGATCCTTAACAGATCCCAGGAGCAGCACGTAATCAAAGTGGAATAAACAAGGATGACTGCAGACTGACAATAGTGTGTGTGTTTATATTGAGTGTGGAGGTGGTCAAGATCATTTGAAAAATGCATGACAACCACAGAGACGAACTTAAAGATGCACCTAAACCACAGGAAGCTTGCTGGTGAACGAGCACCCTTCATTATGTCAATAGCTAGCAGCCAGCTTCATCTGTCACTGCTTGGATTGTTATGTCTTCCTGCCTTGACTGAGAGGAGCACTCCTCACTCTCCTGAAATGATAAAAAAAAAATATGAAAGCAAACCCAATAAACACAAACAGAAGGCTTTATTGGCGATATCCCCTTGTGGGCAACACCATCAACCTAGCATATAATTGGATGGGAGTGACATTTGCAGAGCAGAATGCAGCAGAGTTTGTGTCAGTGTAGCGCGGCTCACAAGCCTTCCAGACAAATCATGCTCTGCTGGCTCAGGAGGTGCCTTTCTCCCTAAAAACCAACCCACACACACACATACCCCCACACACACCCCGCCCCCCACATATACACACACACACACACACACTGCCATTCTCACTACAGGCAGGCAGTCCTCCTC